>JANAVB010016316.1:0-20000 GCA_029216955.1 Iris pallida | reverse complement strand
AATTAATTGCTGTTTAAAATTAGGGTGAAGTTGACGAAAAATCTGTTTTAAAAACATGAAAATCGCTCCACACAACGTGCGTCACGTCAATCCAGACGACGTGGTCACGTACCGAAAGGATCGAAAGCTGCATAACAGCTTTGTGGTCGTGTGGGCTTTGACGAAATTCAAATTGGTCGCGTGTGCGCGACGAATTTAATGCGTATCCGTCGAAATTCACCGTATCGTGCACGTTGCAAATTTCTCAATTACTTTGTGCACGCTCGTCAGATCGAGATGAAACTTGCGCCAACAGAACCGTATCATTTTTCGGGTCCTGTATGCCAAGTTTGGTCCAATATTGAGACCGTTGAATCCGACGTCGTTTTGCGGGCCCCACGGTCCCACTCAACGGGCGATTTTGTGCACGGCCCGCCGGAATCTAACTTTGGACATACGGTTGGGTTCGTATCGGAACACTGGATCCGTAGACATGTAGTTTGACGACTTTAGAGACCATTGACTCTGGCACGCTTTTCGGTGCAAAACGGTTCCAACGATGGACATAGTTTTTGCCTGAAATTACCGTTTTGCCCCTGTGTCCAGAATTGGACTTAAGGACAGGCAATCCTAGCTAATTTGACTATTCTAAGAATAATGGTACTATTTATTTCAGTATCTGGAGACTTCTACACATGTTGATTGATTGTGGCTCATTGAGTGGTATAGTGTTATTGGTTTCTCCAGCTAAGGACCTCAGGCAAGTGCACTTTCTGATTGCTTTTCGATTCATAGTAGTCTTTTCATTTCATGTCTATACATATATCTTGCTGCTTGTTGACACGCTCGTCACACGGAGTTGTCGGGAGGGGAAATATCTTAGTATACATGTGGACTACCCAGAAATATCCCAATATGTCTATTCTTGAAAGCTAGCCGCTGTACACGACACGTGCAGTGTGCCTTATTTACCCCCTAGCCGTCCACATGTTGAGACGGATATTTCACACCACCTAGATAGATGTCTTTTTATTAGTTTTTCCTTGTTTACTTCTCTACCGTACTATGTCATCAGTTTTCTTACTAGCTTTCATATTCCATATGCTATTTTCATGTCTTGTTAATTCTATTGTGTTTTCGCATTGTCGTCGGTTTGTGTACTTGTTCCAATCCTGACTGGATAACCAACATTTTTCAGGTTTAGCCGCGATCACTCATAGCACTGGGAAGACTTGGGTATGCTGAGGCCGACCTAGAAATAGCTAGCCATTGTATCATTTCATTAATTATAAATTTTATTATTTTCTTTAATTGTAAATATTGTAATAAATCTAGAAATGTGAATGAGCAATAATATTTACTTTGAGCATTTATTTCTTGCGGGCTTGACAGCGTTCTACCGCCGACTCTGCGGCGTAGGCTGGCTTGGACACGTCTCGTATCCGAAAAGCGGGTGCGGATCGTGACAGGAAGTAGGGTACCTTGAGTAGAAAAACTGCTCCGTGGATGATGAGGGGCTGACTTTCGATGCTCTGTTCGTCGTGCACACAACTCCGTTGCTGGTGAAACGAACTCGTAGGCGAAGAGGGATGTTCTGCCGCAATTTTCGTTTTGGGAGTCTAGGATTTTGAGGTCTGTGGAGGAAGTTATATATGTAACAAGTTAAGCTAACCTAATACTACTAGGATTCGATCCAGGTTACTTATGGTCGGGTGCTCCGGGTTGTGCTTGCGGATTATAGGTGCACTGCAGCAGCAGCTTAGGAAGGGGAGGGAAGCTGTCACGACCCACTCCCGAATAATCGGACACGAGTCGGACACGTCCAGCCTTCGTCGTTAGACACGATGAAGTAAGCTGCACCAATATCTAGGGAGAACTATGAATCAAGATAAGAATGAAAGTAATCACAGCATCTAATAAAATGTTCTCAGAATGATCACCGTAATCCACCGATCATAATATCATAAAAGTACTAGAGACAACAAGAATGAACTACATTGTGAATTCTAAGAACAATATCTTGGAGTAAAGCAAAACAGTCTAAACCTGAAGCCTCAAGCTAAGTCTCATCCTGCTCAGCTAATATCTCGGGCTCTGGCCCATAAAGTAGAACAATACCCTGCAAGTACACCTGCAACATATCCTAGTCATGAGTATAGCTAAGTATATCCAAGGAAATGAACATGAACATCATGGTATGAACAAGAACACAGGAAATATATATAAAGTACGAGAAATAAGAACAAGACATGTAACCTGAACATGAATACTGAAAGTAAATACAGGGAACATAAAATGAGTCCTGAACATGAAATACAACATGAACCTGAAATGTGCAATATATCGAATACACCCAAAGTGTGTGATCGGCTTGGGTAGATTTAATGAACATGAAATAGTACGACTTTGGTACCACGTGTACGATGCGAGGCCTAAGCTATTCACATGAATAGTAACTCGGGTTTGATCACACATCTGTAGTATTTCCCCTCCCAGACACAAGTAAACTCAAGGAAACATGATACAAGATAATCTCGTGATATATCGTGTCAACTAGAAGATACAAGAATGAATGTACAAGACATGAGAAAATGAACAAGTCCGAGGAGTATACTTGTCTTGCTCAGGGTGATCGAGAATGGGTAGTAAAGCTGTATGTCCACCTGTTTATTTGGTACAAATTTGTTAAGTTCTAATCAATAACCATTAGCTAAATTATTACTAACCAGTAATACATTGTCATCAATTTGTCCCTTATCTAGCTTAACTGCTATTTAAGAATCTAGCAACCCGTTATAGATTTTAGGATAGAAACACTTGATATCAACTTATCTTTCAAAGTTCAATAATATAAAAGAAACTATTAATATCATAAATATTTATTATAGGCAAAATTAAAGGAATAATCTTATATGGGACAATTGGAGACTAACTAGTCCTTACACTAATACATAAAGTTATTCTATAAACCAACTCCACTAAAAATGGATACATGCATTTTTTCTTCACAGGTTAGAAATTAGAGTTGTAAGAAAACTATATACATTATCATACTATATATCAAAACCCAGCACCACAGAGCTGATCAACACATCTACTCCAAATTCCTTGCTCCAGCCCATATATACAGCCCAACATTTACCAAAACTTGGCTCACGAACTCAGGCCAACCATAACCTACCCCATTTACTGAAACCATTTCCAAATCTAACCAAGTTTAACAGATATAAATCCAATAGATTACTATCAATATTCATCAAACAAATGTTCAAAAACAAGTAAACCACTTAACCCATCTAACTTCAGTTCAAAAGCTACTCACCAAGGTTCAAGACATATTCAAATTTTGAAAACCTGCACACACACACAGAGCAAGGGAAACAGAGTTTGCTCCAATATAGCCGAACCCTGGCTTTGAATGCCAATGCTAATCCACGATTAAAAATTGGAAAATGGCCATATGAACCCATCAAGGATTTATACAGAACCCAACAACTCATGTAGCTTAGCTTAACTTGAAAACACCCAGTAATGACATTCAGAAGTAACGGCTAGGTTAGTTTTAAAATCTCATTCACGGTCAGAACTCAATCAAAGAAATAGCAGGGAACACTTCATCAATAAACCCCATTAATACCAGAAAATTTATATAGAATTCTAAACATCAAATTATTAAATATACAACCAAATTGAATAAAAACAATTAGATAAAAGAAATTCGCCATTGTCGGCCCCAACTCTAGTTGATCCCCCATATACGAACCAGGACTAGACACAATCAGCATTTGGACACGATGTAAACTGGACACGAACTCAACCTTGGACACGAACAAACTGGCAGTATAACCAATAACAACTAGGTTCAAATAAATTGAGTCAAAATAGAGGAATGAAGCAGAAAATTACCTGAAGGAAGTTCAACTCAAAATTGGGGACTCAATCCACGATGTTGGACACGGTCCCTCGCATTTCTGAACACGATCAAGATTGATCAAGAATTTAAACTTAGGCTGGAAATTTCGGACAGTATTGATTACGCCTAGTTCTTGCCGAGGAAAAGGATCAACCAAACTCAAGCAGTCGATTCTGATCGATGTCCTTCGCCACGATGTTGTCGTTCTCAATAGACGCAGGGAAACCTAATCGAGCCGATCTTCCCCCAGGATTTGTTCAGATCGAAAAAATAATAGAATAATTCGATCAAAAATAATAAAATAGAATCAACAATTTGGATCTGCAGCACTAAGGAGATTGATCAGCCTTACCGAGAATTTGCATGCCCGAAGGAGGAAGACGATGAACTCGTCGAGCAGATCGATGCGCCGTCGAAAAAGTGCCTTGTCGTCGTCGGGGACAAGTGCGGCCTCAGTCGTCGCTGGAAGGAAGAAGACTCCTGCAGCCGTGCGCCGCCAAGGAAGGAGGGCGCCTAGTCGTCGCCGCCAAAAGAATCACCTCGTCGCGAAAACAGCTGCATCCCTGGAAAAATGGAGCTCAGTCGCTGCCGTCCGTCTCCACGTGGATGGTCGTGCGCCACCAACGCCTAGGCACCAACACCTGAGTTGGCCGTCGGCACCGCCAACGCTACCCGAATTGAAAATTAGGGTTAGGTTTCAATTTGGGAAATGGGAAAAAGAAATGGGGAGGCTCGAATTAAAACGAGTAAAAATGAGAGAGGCTCTCTCCTCCAGGATTTAAGTATATAAAGGCATATTTACATTAAGCCCCCCTGAGAATGAAGAATTGCAGATACATAGGAAAATTGGGTCCGTTTGGATAGTCTTTCTGAAATTTATTCTAAAAACAGTTTTCTGAGAGTAAGTTATAAAGCTGTTTCCTGAGTATAGAATTTCTAATCTTGCGTTTGGTTACTTTCATCTGGAAAATAATTTTTAAAAATAAATTTTGAAGATTTTGTTTGGTAAAATATTTTTAGAAACTATTTTTCTAACTGTGTTCCTGTGTCCATTTTGTATCCCTGTGTCCAACAAATTTTTTGAAGGTGGAGGAGGCACGGGGAGGGGCCGGCGGCGGCAAGAAGAGGGTGGCGCAGTCGGAGTCCTCGAGGGAGGGGAGGGAGTTGACGTAGGCGTCCGGTGGAGAAGATGGTGGCGCAGTCGGAGTCCTCGGCGGTGGCAACCAAGGAGCGCGAGGACAGCCGCACCCTTGCGGCCTCGTCCTCCCCCGCGGCCTCGTCCTCCTCCGATGCCACCGCCGAGGAGTGCCAGGACCGCCGCCCCACCCTCGCGGCCTCGTCCTCCTCCGTCGCCACCGCCGAGGATAGCTCGCGACGGAGCTTGTGGCCGGTGGAGCTCGCGGTCGGAGGAGCTTGCGGCGCTCGCGAGGAGCTCGCGGCGGAGCTCACAGCCGCACCCTTTCGGCGGAGCTCTTTACATGCTGTGGAGAGAGCTAAAAAAAAAGGGCTGAGAAGGAGGAGGAAAGAGAGAGGGTTGAGAAGGAGGAGGAGAGGGAGAGGGTTGAGAGGGCTGAGAAGGAAGAGGAGAGGGAGAGGGCTGAGAAGGAGGGGGGAGAGGGAGAGGGAAAGGGCTGAGAAGGAGGAGGAGCGGGTGAGAAGGAGAGGGAGAGGGTTGAGATAATGAGGGAGGAGAGAGAATCGAGAGAGTGCTTTGGGGGGGATGTGGTATGTGGGGCCCACTCTTTTCTCCGCTGAAACCAGAGAGTGCTTTGGGAAAACAGATTTTTTCTGTTCTCTGAAATCAGAGTTATAACTCTGATTTCAAAAAAAAAATTTCGGAAAGAAAATTTTAAACATTCGGCTGCCAAACACGTTTTTTTCGTGGTTTTCGAGTTTAAAAGTAGAAAACTGCTTTTAAACTTGTAAGCAAACAGGCCCAGATTTTTTTTTGCTCTCTGAGAGCAGAATTATAACTCTGATTTCTTAAAAAAATTGGGAAAGCAAATTTTAAATAGTGGGCTGCCAAACACGATTTTCGGTGGGTTTTGAGTTAAAAAGCAGAAAACTGCTTTTAAACATGTAACCAAACAGGCCCTTAGTTATTCAGTTTGTTACTCACTTGGGCAAGGGGAAAATCCAATGGAGGGAAACAAATAATTCAAATGTGGTCCCAAAAGGAAAGATTTAGAATTTCTAAGTAATTAATCATCAGTCTGCAATGCCAACCCTATATTAGTTATCCAAAAGAAAATTACTTGACACAACATTAAAATAATTGCTTGAAATAATAGAATTAAGAAAGCTATTTAATTTATTAGGAAAATTTCAAAAATTCAATAATTCGGAAAAGCGGGGTTACAAGGGCGCCCACTTTAAGTGGGTGGCTGCTTTTTTTTTCTCATTTATTTTATTTATTAATATTTTTTTCTACTTCATTTTTAATCTCTATTCTATTTTTCTATTTTAAATTCTATTTTTTATTATTATGATTATTTAACACACTAAATACTAGTTTTTTTTCATATTAGCACAAATTTTCCACACGAGCTTAATTTAAATAATTTAATAAATTAGGGGGTTTTACATAGACGCCAAGCGAGAATTCCTTCTGAAATCATGTTGGATTCAAGAGTTTCATCAGAAATTTCTCATAGAGTTTGGATGTCTCAGGGATCGAATGAGCAGTTAGGAAATCAGCTAGGGCTTGACCCTTAACAGACTTTTGTGTGACATAGACCATATCATATTGTGCTAGTAATATGGCCCATGTAGCAAGCCTGGAGTTGAGTGTACTGGGCTTCTTCATTAAGACTCAGAGAGGATTGACTCTGGAGATGACATGAATAGTTTGGCCCATGATATAATGTCGTATTTTCTGAACAACGAACATCAGGGCTAAACATTCTTTTTTTACTAGACTGTATCGATGTTCAGCACCGATCATCGTGCGACTGAGATAATAGATAGCTTGCTCATGACCTTCCTTGTTCTTCTGAGCTAGTAAGGCACCTAGAGAATGATCTATTGCTCGAACATAAATCAGGAAGGGTATTCATGTGACTGGAGGCACTAGGACTGGAGGGTTCACAAAGTACCGCTTTATGTCTTCAAATGCTTGCTGGCATTCTTCGGTCCAAACGAAAGACACACCTTTCTTCATTACACTACTAAAAATGCTATATTAGCGACGTACTTTAGCGACGGAATAAAATAACGTCGCTAAATATGTACTATAACGACTCCTTTCTATAGACATCGTAAAACGTCGCTGAATAGCGACATTCAGCGATAGTAGAAAAATTACGTCGCTGAAGAGCGACGTTCAGTGACATATATTAAAATATGTTGCCATATATTAAAATGTTTGCGACGTTTAGCGACGTCGACTCTTGACGTCGCTAACTTTTTAACTTAGGGCACACTGTTTTCTTTTTCCCCCTCACTCAAAAATTAGAAATTTCCTTCGAGCTCTTCCTCCCCCCCCCCGGCGACCCCTTCCCCCCCCCCCCCGGCGACTTCCCTCCCCCCCGGCAACTCCCTCACCCCCTCCGGCGACCCCTACCCCCCTCGAGCTCCTTCTCCCCCAATCCGAGCTACTCCTCCTCTTCCTCAGGTAAACCCTAACCTAACTCCTCTCCCTCCTCCTCCTCCTCCTCCTCTCCCCACCACACACACAGACACACACACACACACGGACACATGGACACACACACACACGGACACACGGACACACACACACACAAACAGACACACACGGACACACACAGCTATTGTGTTATTTGAGGGACATTACCAAGTTTATTGTTGTGTGGCTTAAAAATGGTTATGAGCAAAAATCTATGTTGTGTGCATAAACAGGGAAATGATGAGTCATATGGGCTAAGTGTGAGCTCGGGAACCTATAATAAAAACATGTATATGTATGTATGAAATTAGAAGGATCAGAGAAATAATGGTGATATGGAAAATCTGTGGGTGTCCTCACACCCATTGTATAATGATAATAGGGAATATAGCATGGATTAGGACATCCTGGTAAATTTTTGAAAGTATGAGAGGGTGGTGTTTTACTCATTTATAAAGAACGTGAATTTTAAGAGAAGCAAATATTTGAAGGTGAGAGGACTGTTATAACTATATGCATTTGCTGGTAGGTTAACTGAAGGGTAGGACTAGTTATGCAGTGTGTGTGGTTTCCACCCTCTCAGTGAACGCTCGTTGTACAGGCAATAGAACTTATGGAATTATATTTGTATAAGCTCCTTTTCGGAATAACCACTGGAGTGTTGAAAGAATGGACTGGCTGATTGAAAATGTTTCTACTCACCCTCCATAAAAGCTGGTGCTCTCTTTATATAGGGGTATGTTTGGATAGTAAAAGAGAGGAAATTAAAAAACTGCATATGCACGTAGTACGTACATATATATTTTACATATGCCTAGAAGCTAAGGTATGAGTCTAAGGTGTTAGGATATGTTTTATTGATTGTAGAACATACTATATAATTTTTTATATATTTTGCATATGCATGTAGTACGTACATATGTCTAGAAGCTAAGGTATGAGTCTAAGGTGTTAGGATATGGTTAGAAATTGATTGTCTTGGTTGGTAATGGTTAGGATTAGTGCTCTTAGACTAGTTTTGACCTCGATTGACCGTTTTGACCAAAAGTCAACAAAAGTCAACCGAAAGTCAAACTTAGCCTAAAAGTGACTAGAATTGACCCGAAACCAAACCAGAGTTGACCAGTTGACTAAAAGTCAACAGTTGGTCAATATACCCGATGGACCCGACCCAACCCGAGTTCAACCCGATCCTCCGGGCTTGGTCTTAGGCTTCATATGTTGAACCCGAGGTCGGGCCGGGCTTGGGCTCGGATTAGGCTTATGATTCATCTGGTTAGGCTCGGGTTGACCTCAAGCCCGACCCAACCCGCCCGAGTTGTACCTCTACACACAGCTACCATGTCTCTCTAGTATAATATACACTAGGAAGTTCGGATACTGCAAATATCGATATTTCTTCCATGTCTATGTCTAGTGAAGGATAATTGCCTAGACTTAGTCAACTTTACCCAGTTTGACTAGTTACTGTGCTGAACATGTGTGTCCATCTTTGTAGAATTATTTCCAAATGGATATGAATTACTAATTAGGAATCGTTCATGGATGTACAATCGTCGTCCTGATGATATGTGTGGTGTGCGGGATGAATACATAGCGGGAGTAGAGCAGTTCCTGCAGTTTGCTAAGGCGTTTCCTTAGTACATGGACGGCACCAAAATTAAGTGTCCGTGTGTGAAATGTCATAACGTAAAATATTATCCAGAAGTGGAAGTGACATATCATTTGTACTCGAGGGGTTTCACGCCTAATTACTATCAGTGGACCACACACGGAGAACTTGTGTCTTTAGCATCAAAGCTGGAGCCTTATGTTGAGCCGTATATGCATGCGGGACCTAATTTTGTTTCAGATAATCATGCATATGACAACGGGTGCGTGAACATGATTTTCGATGCTGCGGGGCCTAGTTTCGTTCATGATGCAGCTGAGGAGGCACCGAATGTCAATGCTGCAAAGGTCATGGAGTTGCTGGAGAATGCAAGGACTCCATTGTATCCTGGTTGTGAGGATCATTCACCGTTGGAGGTGGTTACAAGACTATTGAGCATTAAGTCAGATTTTAACATGTCGCAAGAATGCTACAACCGAGTGTTGGAGTTGATTATAGAGATCTTGCCGGCGGGTGCTAAGTTACCTAAAGACTTCTATTGGTCTAAGGATGGTGGTGATCGCTCTGGATGGGATACTAGAAAATTGATTCTTGTCGCAATGGGTGCATGCTGTACTACAAAAACGACAAGGACGCAGATGTTTGCAGATTTTGTGGTGCTGATCGCTATAAGACAACTAGTACAGGAAGGTCTACCGGTGTAAGAAGACCGATCGATTCAATGCACTACTTGCCTTTAATGTCGCGGTTGCAAAGATTATTTATGGTGAAAGAGACGGCCGAAAATATGAGTTGGCACATACGAGAACAGATTGAAGGAGTGTTGGATCACCCATCCGATGGAGAAGCGTGGAAGCACTTTGATCGAGTGTATCCTAATTTTGCTTCAGATCCGCGTAATGTCAGGTTGGGGCTATCTTCTGACGGTTTTACTCCTTTTGGTCTTTCAGGATCCCAGTATTCGTGCTGGCCTGTGATTGTCACTCCGTATAACCTACCGTCTTGGATGTGCATGAAGACTAGTACATGTTTCTAACTGTTATAATTCCTGGTCCGAACAATCCCAAGAGGAACATTGATGTGTACTTACAGCTTTTGATAGATGAGTTGAATCAGTTATGGGAAGTAGGCGCTAACACTTACGATGTTTCCAGGAAGCAGAATTTTCAGATAAAGGCAACCCTTATGTGGACCATCAACGACTTTTTGACCTATGGAATGTTATCTCGATGGAGCACTCATGGCCGTCTCTCATGTCCGTATTGCATGGACCGTACTAAGGCTTTTCGCTTGAAACAGGGAGGAAAACCGTGCTTCTTTGATTGTCATCAGAAATTTCTGCCAAAAGATCATCCGTTCAGAAGGAACGGGAATGCATTCCATGCCGACGTTGTAGAGAAGGGTAATCCACTTCCAAGGTGGTACGAAGCCACGATATGAAAGGAGGTTAAAGATTTTCCAAGTGCTATCGAAGATCCTACAACTGGGTACAAGTGCGATAGATTTGGTAGAGATCATAACTGGACAAAGAGGAGCATATTTTGGGATCTACCATATTGGAGTACCAATTTGATCAGACATAATCTTAATGTTATGCATATTGAGAAGAATGTGTTGATAACATAATTAATACTGTGATGGACGTAAAGGGAAAAATGAAAGACAATTCCAAGGCCAGGTTGGACTTAGAAGAAATATGCAAACGCCCTGCGTTGCATTTGATAGAGGAGAATGGAAAACAGTTCCTGTCGAAGTCAATTTTCTCACTGGACAAGAAGGATAAAGTAAGACTTTGTCGGTGGATCCAGGGCCTAAAATTTTCAGACGAATATGTGTCAAATCTGATAAGATGTGTCGATCCGAAAGAAAACAAATTGACGGGTATGAAGAGCCACGATTGTCACGTATTCATGGAGAGGTTAATTCTGATTGTATTTCGGGAATTCTTACCGCAGATAGTTTGGGATCCATTGTAATGCCCCGCTCCGCACGGTGCATTATGCTGAGTCGTTGACTCGAAGAGTTGCGTTGACCCGATTACGTATCGATGCGAATCGATACAAAGTGTTAAGTTGTCCCGAGCAATACATCGAACTAAGTCGATGCGAAGAGTTGCCTTGTCCCAAAGAATGCATCGAGTGAATCGATGCGAAGCGCCGCGTTGCCTCGAAGGATAAGTGCGTTGAGATGGCTCGAAGATTCTAAGAAATCGAATCGACCAAGGCGCAAGTCCGAATTGATACAAGTAATAATTTTAGTTGGTTTCATGTGCAGGCTATACGTTTACGCTGAAATATTAGAGGTCGATCTTTTGCCTTATTCAGTAAGGGGTCCGCGAAAGCAAATCGTCGCCTTGCGACGCAGCGGAAGCGTTGGCACGCTAAGGCAAATCGGACGTACAAACTCAATAAGCACGAAGTGCTCGAATGGCTAAGTCAGGAGAGTGGCCGTGCGACAAAGTTATGAAATCGAGCCGCATCGGCTCGACGAAACGAGAAAGGCGTATCGACTCAAGGTGGGAGCATTGACTTCTTTTTATTCCTTCATTCGATAAGTCAAATATATCATTGTATGCTGAGTTAACCTATCAACGCCACGGGCGTGGCTCGATAGAGAGATAAATAGTGTGTGTCGAACACTAGATAGAACAATTGAAATGAATCGTACGACAAACGTACGAGTTGCTATGAAACATTAGATATCGCAAAGGCGAGCGCCTCGGTGCACAAGCCGCAATAACATGGGATAACTGTACTCGGCGAGTGCCTTAGTGCACGAACCATACCGTGCCTTCACGTACGAGTTAGAACGGCTAGAATATTGAAAGACAATAGGCGAGCGCCCTAGCGCGCAAGCCACAGACATTGAATGCTAAGTCATAGAACATCGAAAATACGATCGAAACGTACCTACGTGTATGAGATAATAAAAGATGGCTTCGTTGCGAAAGAATACAGTTGTGGCATGAATGTGGCAGAACTGTCGGATATGACATAATGCCTCGAAAGGTGTTCGGGACCTTCGGGTCGTTCGGTTGACGAGCATTGAGTTGAGGCATGATGCCATTGAAACATTGAAATGAAGTATGAAACGCAAGAACATAGAAAGTTAACGAAGGAAATACGAGATGGATAATGCGGCATGTTGCCCTTCGAAATCTTCATGGCCTTCGGGCGTTCGTTGAGGACATTCGGGCATTGTGCCAATTGAAATAGCGATAAGCGAACATGCTTGGCTGTATGAAATATAAGATTCGTTGCATGGTCAAATGGTCAAATAGACTTAAAGATATAAAAGCCCGTGCATGGGTGTTCCCTCGAACGCGGCGCGCCAGGGCGCTGGGACCGTTCGGCCTAGGAGGGATTCGTTTGAGTATTGTTGGCACCACTTCGACCAGACAGGGTAGCGACCTTATGGTGGATGTGTTAAGCAACTTGCTGCGATTATTTCGATGGCCTCTGATGTTGGTTAGCAACCGCACGGAGTTAACATCGTCTTATGTTTCGATTTGATAATATAAGTCCATTCTAGCCCGAAAAGCTAGTGACCTTCATATAGATAAGGGCGACGGGTTTGGAAGTGCAAGGTATATGTATATCCTGCATCAATGGATCCGAATAGAGAGCACTTATAACATGATAGGGAAAACTGATAGGCGTATTCACCTTGCGTCGGTGCAAGGGCGAGTGCGTCGTCTTAGTAAGAGTCACGCCACGAATCAAACACGAGAATGCTTGCTTGCTTGCCTATTCAATTCGATAACATGCTTGCTATGATAACATGCTTTACGCTTTCGAATATGCCATGAAATTGACCCTAAGGAGAACATAGCAAGATCATAAGCTAAGTTGCATGATTCAACATAAATATTAAAATGTCGGTTTGGAAAGATGATCTTTGCTTCAGTACATGCAAGAACGAACGTACTGATCCCCCACCAGCTTCATGCAGGGTACAGGGAATGGATTGCTCGCGGCAAAGCGTTGCTTGAACGTGTTAAGGCTTGGAATGCCGAAGAGCATTGAAGCGTGCTATCGCATTGACGCTCGGACTACGCAGCTGGATTGATGCGGCCGAGATATAGAAGGCATGATGTATGGAACGGCAAAATTCTTTATGGGCAGGAGAGAACCTGAGTGTTGTAGCCAATCTGGCAAATTCCGTTGGGCTATCGAAAGCCTTTGTAATCTGATTTTGAATATCAATAAAGAGAATCGTTTTCGTATACTCTATTTTTCTTTCATTGTTAACGTTCAATTCAAAGATAACCATTTGAGAACTTGTCATCTTGCCTTGCACGAGCGCAACTTCAGGCTCGTGCGGCATCACGCCCCAGCGAGGACGATGATTCGGGTGATTCCGGGTCGGGGCGTGACAAATTGGTATCAGAGCTCTAGGCTCAATTTCCTCTGGACGCTTGCTTCATTTCAGTTCTAAAAGTTGCCCACCACCAATCGAAATCACTCTTGACTCTACTCGATGCCGCACTGGATCTTCCATATAATAAGTCTAATACAAATCATGTAATTTTGTCGCGTGTTGTTTGGAAATTACATGGTGTTAGTTGGAAAAGTCGGAAAAGGTTTGTTGCTGCAAGTACAACAAGTTGCGAGATATGAATTCGATAATTTGTTGCCGTAGATACAACACGTCATAAATTGTGGTTTGAGATATTCGTTGTTTACAACGAACGATACGAGAAATGTTGGTTGCATCGATACAATGATAGTCGTGGAATGTTGCTGCAGCAATTGCCATGCGTTGATTGTAAACGATGCGTTGAAAAGAAATGAAAAGTTGATATGGAATGTGTCGAACGGATTCACATATCGATTTCGAATGTGCGTTTGCGATGAAAAGCGATAAGTCAATATCGAATGTGTTGAAACGGATTTGAGCATTGACTTTGAATGTCGGAAAGGAAATGTTGTACGATGTGCAATGCGTATCAAGAATAAATCGAAGCACGAGGTGCGGTAAATATCGAAAATAAATCGTTGCACGATGTGCAATGCATATTAAAAGTAAAATATTGTACGTGGTGCAACGTATGTCAAAAGTTAAATTATTGCACGTGGTACAACGCGTATCAAAATAATCGATGCACGAAGTACAACGGATATCGAAAATGAATTTTGCACAAGATGCAATGGAAGAAAACAAACGTTATAAATCGAGAAACAAAATCGGTTCGGTTGCGCGCAGAGCTTGTGTTGGCAAATGAATGCATTGGCCGAGTTGCGTCGGATTCTGATTAATCAGAGTTACGGTTGTGATCAAGCACGATCACTGCGGAAATCGTGAGTCGGAAGAGATCGTTAGTTCGTAAAGAGTACGTTGCGACGGAAGTAACTTGATTTCTGGGTGGTATATGGCATACCAAGATGCAATGAATGGCTCGATTCAGAGTGGTATATGGTATACCACGTGTGCGATGAATTACATCGACATATTGTGAGAATTGCGGAAGGTATGTCCGCAACAGACGGGATAGCACCGAGACTCGATTGAGGATTTGTATGACGGCATGTTGATGCAAGTGTTCTTCGATGATCGGTTAGAACGGTAAGGCGGGACTTGTAATATTGAACGATTATGTCGATTGAAAATTTATGTATCAGTCGAATGACGGGGACTAGCAAAACGATTATGCCTTGAGGCAACAATCGGATCGACGGGATAGGAAATTCGAAACGTTGAAATCGAACCGCACGACTTGCGAGCTCGATGAAAATGTTGGGCTAGGCGAATCGAATCGCACGAATTGCAATTTCGATAGAAATGTTGGGCGATGCGAATTGTAATCGAATCGCACGATATGCGATTTCGGTGAAGAGTTGGTTGACGGGAGTAATCGTGCCTAAGAAATAGTTGGTTAGGTTACGGCGAAACTCATTTGAGTACGACTGAAAACACGCAAAACTTAGAGGACGAGATCGTATGACTTGAGGGTTCGACGTTGGATAATCGGTAACTCAGTTACGCGATCGAAGTATAGCGGGATGCGGCAAATCGGACAACGAGTCGATGCATATGGAAAAGTTTGTTACGAACTTGGATGTATGCGATGCGAGTTAAGTTGACGTTGAAACGAATTCAAAGTTGACCCTTACGTTATCGAAATGGATACGACATATCGAGATCGATACGTAAGGAAACGTAAGCGATGTGAGAATGCAAAATAGAGTGTGCCTCGTGCTATGGAATTTTGTAAGTAACGATATGAGAATGAACGAACTTGGTTGATCGTAAATTTTGTGATTGATCAAAGACGAGACTATAAGTCATCGACGACAGCTCGATGCGTATAGCATCTCATGTGTCGACCGTGAAATAAGATAGACTCGAACTCGATACGAGTAGATGTTTCGTAAATTGTGGAATCATCGACGGCAACGCATGACTTTACTCGGAGGATAGTTGCGCATCAGTTGCGCCGATAGAAATGGTTTTGTCCGGAATTGGAAAGTCGCGTAGAAATCGTCGGAACATGATTTGGCTCCGAAATAAGATATAGCATGGTTCATAGTAAACTGTCCTTCGGTGATGATCCACAATTATCGAGCGTAGCTTCGGGGCAGCTGACCCTAGAAGACTTGGCCGCCAAATCAAATTGAATGCTGCAGACCGTAAGATGACCCATGCGATATCGCATATGAGATTGCATCGATAACAAATTAACGCGATGCATGTTGACGATAAGTCTAGGCGATCGAGAATTGTTGGAACAACTTTCGATTGAGAATGATATAAATAGATTTTGAGTATTCGTCGGATGGATACTTGAATGGTTATGTTGGTCGACGATAGAACTTGAAATTCACCTGCGAACTTGGTGATTCGGATAGGCGATGGCGAGAATCGTGCTATGCATGAGAGGGAACAGTAAGGAAATAACTTACGAGTCATGTCGTTAGATTCGGATTTACCTTGTAATTGAGCTTGCGTAAATCGAAACTTATATTCGATGTTGCGAGACGGATAAGTTGGGAATTTGGCTAGTGAATTCCTATTCGCTAGGAATCGAACGTAAGGCGTATCGTAAAGACCTCGTGTCAAGGCGATCGTTGTCTTGAGAACCGTCGCATTGATGAAAACTGTTGTGTCGGATAGATTGTGGCCTTTGTGCAATGTCAATTTAAACTTCCGTCGGGAGAAGCTGAGCACGATGTCTAGGTAAGTCACCTAGCGAACGTAGTCCGAATGTTGATGCTTTTGCAAGTCAACAAAGAGAACCATGTCGAGATAGGATACGAAGTAAAACATCAGAAATCGTTGGATAGTGACGCCGAACGCACGACGTTGCGGAGACTCGTTGTGATCGGATGCGCGACTGCTTTACGCGACGCATAGAATTGATAGTCCCGATGAAACATACAAAGTGAGAAATGCGATTTTTAAATCGTATTATGTGCCTTGATTTTGTTGGACGATCACGCATGTATCAATATGCATGTGCGCTAGAATTGCGAGAACAAGTAATAGAGCCAAGTCCGATTGAGAATACGATATGGTAAGTGATTGAGAATGAGAAGTTACATGTTAGCGTTGTTCCGATATCTTACAACTGAGCTTGGCTGAAATGCGTATATTGGTGGGACGCCTAAAATATGTGTATGATTCCAAACTAAGTTGTACGATCCAAACGATAGTGAGACGAGATCGTAGAACGATCTAATGAAACCCTTGGAAATTTAGTATTGGTTTCGGTTCGGGACGAACCTTATTTTGAGTGGTATATTCTGTAATGCCCCGTTCCGTACGGTACATTATGCTGAGTCGTTGACTCGAAGAGTTGCATTGACCCGATTACGTATCGATGCGAATCGATATAAAGTGTTAAGCTGTCCCGAGCAATACATCGAACTAAGTCGATGCGAAGAGTTGTCTTGTCCCAAAGAATGCATTGAGTGAATCGATGCAAAGCGCCGCCTTGCCTCGAAGGATAAGTGCGTTGAGACGGCTCGAAGATTCTAAGAAATCGAATCGACCAAGGCGTAAGTCCGAATCGATACAAGTAATGATTTTAGTTGGTTTCATGTGCCGGCTATACGTTTACGCTGAAATGTTAGAGGTCGATCTTTTGCCTTATTCAGTAAGGGGTCCGCGAAAGCAAATTATCGCCTTGCGACGCAGCGAAAGCGTTGGCATGCTAAGGCAAATTGGACGTACAAACTCAATAAGCACGAAGTGCTCGAATGGCTAAGTCAGGAGAGTGGCTATGCGACAAAGTTATGAAATCAAGCCGCATCGGCTCGACGAAACGAGAAAGGCGTATCGACTCAAGGTGGGAGGATTGACTTCTTTTACTCCTTCATTCGATAAGTCAAATATATCATTGTATGCTGAGTTAACCTATAATGTAGTGTGTGTTGAACACTAGATAGAACAATTGAAATGAATCGTACGACAAACGTACGAGTCGCTATGGAACATTGGATATCGCAAAGGCGAGCGCCTCGGTGCGCAAGCCGTAATAACATGGGATAATTGTACTCGGCGAGTGCCTTAGTGCACGAACCATACCGTGCCTTCGCGAACGAGTTAGAACGGCTAGAACATTGAAAGACAATAGGCGAACGCCCTAGCGCGTAAGCCACGGACTTTGAATGCTAAGTCATAGAACATCGAAAATACGATCGAAACGTGCCTGCGTGCACGAGATAATAAAAGATGGCTTCGTTGCGAAAGAATACAGTTGTGGCATGAATGTGGCAGAACTGTCGGATATAACATGATGCCTCAAAAGGTGTTCGGGACCTTCGGGTCGTTCGGTTGACGAGCATTGAGTTGAGGTATGATGCCATTGAAACATTGAAACAAAGTATGAAATGCAAGAACATAGAAAGTTAACGAAGGAAATACGAGATGGGTAATGCGGCATGGTGCCCTTCGAAATGTTCATGGCCTTCAGGCGTTCGTTGAGGACATTCGGGCGTTGTGCCAATTGAAATAGCGATAAGCGAACTTGCTTGGTTGTATGAAATATAATTCGTTGCATGGTCAAATGGTCAAATGGACTTAAAGATATAAAAGCCCGTGCATGGGTGTTCCCTCGAATGCGGCGCGCCAGGGCGCTGGGATCGTTCGACCTAGGAGGGATTCGTTTGAGTATTGTTGGCGCCACTTCGACCAGACAGGGTAGCGACCTTATGCGGATGTGTTAAGCAACTTGCTGTGATTATTTCGATGGCCTCTGATGTTGGTTAGCAACCGCACGGAGTTAATATCGTCTTATGTTTCGATTTGATAATATAAGTCCATTCTAGCCCGAAAAGCTAGTGACCTTCATATAGATAAGGGCGACGGGTTTGGAAGTGCAAGGTATATGTATATCCTGCATCGATGGATCCGAATAGAGAGCACTTATAACATGACAGGGAAAACTGATAGGCGTATTCACCTTGCGTCGGTGCAAGGGCGAGTGCGTCGTCTTAGTAAGAGTCGCACCACGAATCAAACACGAGAATGCTTGCTTGCTTGCCTATTCAATTCGATAACATGCTTGCTTTGATAACATGCTTTACGCTTTCGAATATGCCATGAAATTGACTCTAAGGAGAACATAGCAAGATCATAAGCTAAGTTGCATGATTCAACATAAATATTAAAATGTTGGTTTGGAAAGATGATCTTTGCTTCAGTACATGCGAGGACGAACGTACTGATCTCCCACCAGCTTCATACAGGGTGCAGGGAATGGATTGCTCGCGGCGAAGCGTTGCTTGAACGTGTTAAGGCTTGGAATGCCGAAGAGCATTGAAGCGTGCTATCGTATTGACGCTCGGACTACGCAGCTGGATTGATGCGACCGAGATGTAGAAGGTATGATGTATGGAACGGCAAAATCCTTTATGGGCAAGAGAGAACCTGAGTGTTGTAGCCAATCTGGTAAATTCCGTTGGGCTATCGAAAGCCTTTGTAATCTGATTTCGAATATCAATAAAGAGAATCGTTTTCGTATACTCTATTTTTCTTTCATTGTTAACGTTCAATTCAAAGATAACCATTTGAGAACTTGTCATCTTGCCTTGTACGAGCGCAACTTCAGGCTCGTGCGGCATCACGCCCCAGCGAGGAAGATGATTCGGGTGATTCCGGGTCGGGGCGTGACATCCATTGACGGAGATTAGCATATTCTTCAGGAATCTTTGTTCTAAGAAATTGCTCATTGATCGTCTAGAAAAGTAAGAGAAGGACATTGCGGTAATACTGTGCAAGCTAGAGATGGTGGTTCCTCCTGAATTCTTCGACTCTATGGGGCATTTGCCGATTCATCTATCCTATGAGGCACGTGTTGGTGGACCCGTCGAATATCGATGGATGTACCCGTTCGAGCGATATTTGAATCACCTAAAAAAAGGTGAAAAATAAGGCACGGGTCGAGGGTTCTATTTGTGAAGCCTATGTTCTCGAGGAGATTATAAACTTTTGTTCGATGTATTTCAAGTCTCATGTTGCAACTAATAGAATGAGAGCTTCCAAAAACGACGACGGAGATCATGAATGTAATGATACAATACTGAAGGTATTTAATGCTCCAGGAAAGCCATCGGGTAAAATGAAGAAGAGATATCTGAACGATGATGAGCTAAGGACTGCTCAGGTGTATGTATTACTCAACTGCGATGATGATGAAGTAGAGAAGCTGGAGGGGTAAGTAATTAATACGTCTACATTATTTTAATAGTGTTGATTATTATACTATTACATTAATTGAACGATGTTGTTTTCAGCATATTTAATGATGATGTGAGGTCAGGTAGGCCACACATAACAGAAGAAGAACTAGAACAAGAAATGAGGCATTATTTTCTATCATGGTTGAGTGCATATGTAAGACTTGAGAACTCTATAATTACCTTTCTGTA
>JANAVB010016315.1:0-74351 GCA_029216955.1 Iris pallida | reverse complement strand
CCTTGGAAGGGGTCGCCTTCGACTGGTACCGTAACTTGTCGGACAATTGCATCCACTCCTTCACCGGTTTCAAATGCATGTTCCTAGAGAGGTTCTATAAAGTAGGACAAGACGTGATAATGTCCACTCTCATGGACGTTGTTCAGGGAGAAAAGGAGCTAACAAGAAATTAT
Organism: Iris pallida; assembly: GCA_029216955.1. Lineage (NCBI taxonomy): Eukaryota > Viridiplantae > Streptophyta > Magnoliopsida > Asparagales > Iridaceae > Iris > Iris pallida. The sequence continues at coordinate 74,178 of JANAVB010016315.1, read as the reverse complement.
ATCGAGCGGTTTCGCCAAACCGCGATGAAGCTGCCTTCCGGCAACCCTGATTCCTTCTTGATTGAAATTTGCCAGAAGAGACTGCTTCCCACAATCAACCTCTGGATGGGCAAAAGTCAATTCAAGGATTGGAAGACGTTCATCATTAGTGCCACTAGCACGAAGACAAGGTGAAGATAGCCCGCCAACTGGGATTGTACATATCGGAAGGGGAAGACAAGGGCAAACGACCTAACGTCAACAACAAAATGGTGGTAAATCCTCCAGCAACCGAGAAAACAAGGGCAAGTAGGCTATGGTGGCCGACACAGCCCAAAAGCCCGAATCAATACCGGCAAAAAAGTAGTGGCCTCAGATGACCTACTCCTTCGAGGATGGCCATGTTAAACCCATCTTAGACATGCTCATCCAGGGAGGACGAATTCAGCTTCCTCCTTCCAGGCGTAAGCCTCGTCCTGCAGATATGGAGAGTCCCAAGTACTGCCATTACCATCGCTATGTTCACCATGCTACACAAGACTGCTATCAGTTGAAGCGATACATCCAACATCTCATCGATTCTAAGGCCCTGGCCATTGATTTCGAAGAGGTGACCGTGGCAGCCAACATGGTGTCAGTATAATTCGGTAACTTCCCTCCGACAAGGACTCAAGACGGAGTAATACCTGTCCCCCGAGCAAGGATAGAGGTCGCTAACCTTCCACCTCCCCGAGACCAAGCTGCTGGTCTAGTGCCCCTTACCACATCACGAGGGTAGATCATGTGGGTCCATCCGGACTTGGTACCTGAGGTGACTCAGTCCGCACTTTCCTACCAACAAGAAGAAGAATGGGAAAGTCAAATCATGTCGCACAATCTCGACAGAGGTCGAGGAAGCTACTGCTGTTGTTACCCGCTTCGGCGCACAAACCCAACCTCCACCGGGTAACTCGGCTGAAGATCATCAGCCGACAGCTGCTGATGCTCCAGGACCTCCGCAGCCTTCGACGACCGACAAGCCTAGGCCGAAGGGGACTCGCTTCGACAAACCTCTCCGGAGGGAGACGCCTGACGGGCTGGAGAGGCCGTACAACTTTGATATCTTGGCGCAATTGGCCAATACACCGGCCAAACTATCGCTATACGAACTCCTGAGACTCTCCAAGGATGTCCGTATCGCACTAAGCGAAGCACTCCAGAATGCCGATGCATACCTGGCTCAGTCCAATCTCACTGGGGAGGACTCGCCGGCAGATCTCCAGGACAGCGCTTGCACAGGGTCAATGCCAAACATTGTCTTCACTCCGCAGGATATGCTTATCAAGACCAACCTGCATGATCGCCCTCTATATTATACTGGGTACATTGGCGATATCAAGGTCGATCGGATGCATATTGACCCCGGGTCCTCCATAAGCATCATCCCGAAGAGCCTACTACACCATCTGCGTATCCCAATGCATCGCCTGACGCCGACAAGCACTGCCATCAGCAGTTTCAATTCGGGCAGGAGCTACCCGATCGGAAAGATTCGCCTAAAGTGCCAAATCGGCGACTTTCAGTCAGAAGTGACCTGTTATGTCATAGATGCGGACACTTCCTATAACATTCTCCTGGGGCGTCTTTGGATACACGATTACATGATCGTGCCTTTCACACTGCACCAGTGCTTCAAGTATATCGACAAGCACGGCCTCGTGAGGACAGAATTTGCCGACATCGATCCCTTTAAAGGAGTCGAATCCTACTACTCAGATTCATGCTTGTACGAGAAGTCGAAAAAGCATCTTGCCGAAAGAGATACTCAAGCTCAAACTGAGAAACCTCCGACAATCCACCTCCAAGCCCGCAAGCCTGGCATCTGTGCCCCTTACAGCCACTCTGCACAAGGACGCGATTAGCCTCTCTGCACAGGAGGAACAAATGATAATCCGACTGCCAAGGTCTGGCCAAGCGCCAAGACCCACGACAGAACCACTGATAATCAGGCTATCTAAAGCTAACCAGCAACAAGTAGAGGAGCTCAATCCCTCTGTCAAGCCAATGACGATCCGTCTTCCCAGAATGAATCGACAACCGAGCACCAAGCTGGGGGTAGCTAGTATGTCAACAACTCCACATTCTGCTCCACCCATGGAGCCTCTGATAATCAAGTTGCCCAAGTTATCCTCTCAGTCTGCATTTACACAGGGGGTGGCTGAAGAAGAATCAGAGCTGGCCAAGTATGTGACTGCTTACACCGATATGCCATCTGCAGATGATGTAATCCCACTGGAAAAGATACCTTATTTCATCAATAAAGGGCTATCTTTGAATTACCTCGAGCTTAATAAGCTTTGTACAATGTATGCTATGGAACACTGTATTGGCGCTCACCTGCACACACAAGTGACAAATGTCTACACCGTAAACCAACTTACCCCAGCATACCTTGGTTTTAGGTACGGATAACAAGTTTGATTGGGGATACCTAGAACAGTTCCACGGCAAGGTGGTCGTGGGTTTCGGGGTATCGGGGGATAGAATGCCATGGAACAGCTGGGCTCCCGGGGCATGATGAGAATGGTAGGCCTGTACTAAGAGACTTAGCAAAGGACATTTGTGGACCTATTATCCTTGAAGTACCCCGACTTAGGATACGGATAATAGGATGAAGGGGAACCAACATAGTCACTCAGAGGTAATAAGGACATGGCAAGTATGAGGGTTTTACCGGGGTCTTCCTACTCAGAGGTAATGAGGACATGGCAGGAGTGGACTCAACGGAAGATGCTTCTACAAGACCCCCTTCAAAGTTTTCAAAATTTTTTGTCAAGTTTTGGAATACTTTGAATAAGAAGCATGGTGGTCGGGGCGCATGACTGTTCAGGCGCATGGATACTCCGCGCCTCAGTGATGGGCGCAAGCTCCTCTCAGTTAATGCAAATGATAATGCTTCGATAACCAAGAAGATTAATGATGATCTTTTTGGATTTATTGGCAGTTATCTCTTCACAGAACCCGAGGCGGCGGCTGAGGTCACACTTTATCGGTTCACGCGTGCGACTAAGCCTATAAATAGGCATCTGATGGAGAGAGAGAGAGTTCTTCCTCTCTTTGCTTTCTCTTTTAGAGTTCTTCTTTTGAAAAACCCTAACTTTCTTCTTTCACGAAATGGCTCCCAAGACTTCTCGCGGCGGTGCTGGCCGAGGACGAGGCAAAGGGAAAGAGCCTGTAGAGGCTGCCGCGGATGATGTCCCCCGGACGCCCGTCGACGTTCGGCGGCGGTGATTGGTGGGTTTCATCATTCTTTACCATATCTTTCTGTACCATTTTTAGAACTCACATACGCCGACGCGCATGGACCTTGAGTCCTGATGATGTGCTGAAGCTTTTTCGCCGACGCGTATGGGTTTAAACCCTGATGATGTGCCGAAGCTACACTGCTGACGTGCATGGGTTTAGACCCTGATGATGTGCTGAGGCTCCAATACTGACGCACATAGGTTTTGACCCTGATGATGCGCCGAGGATCCACTGCTGACGCACATGGGTTTTAGACCCTGATGATGCACCGAGGCTCCACTGCTGACGCGCATGGGTTTAGACCCTGATGATGCGCCAAAGCTTCTTTTCAGATACACCTGAGCCTTGGTTCAGGGTATGCACTTCTGATGGGAACGTGACTCAGATTCTTTTGTTGTTTCTAACATATCTGAATCTTTGCCTTCTTTTGTTGACCACCAGTGTCGATGACTGTCCCGCTCTTGAATGAAGTGCTTCTGGACGCCGTCCTCTGTCAGATGGGAGTGGATTATAATGAGAAGGTGATAAACCCTGCCCGAGCTGCTATTATGCTGGATCAGCCTCCCGAAAGAATGACTCAAATCCGGAACAACACATGGGTTCCTCTAACGGATGATGGAGCGTGGCATTTTAAAATCTTCCACTTCTGATACTGTAACTTTCTTGAAGCCTGAGTTCCTGTTTGGGGACCGCCTTACTTCTATTGAAGTAAAGGTGTTAAAGGTCAAGGAAGATTGGTTCTTTACCGCAAGGGGTGCATATGACTGTTAAGCAACTTGAGCGTCAATGGCCTTTGACGGCTTTCTGTCATCTTGCTTCCAAGGGGAGGATGTCTTGGAGCTAACCCATCTCAGGGGGAGCGGTGGCAGGCACCATCAAGATCGACGTCACCTCCGATCAGAGGGATACTTTGGCAGCCGTGCGGGCTGGGCCTTCTTTCACCTGGCGGACTCTATGTCCTGGGAGCATTTACAGTAACGTTCCTATCAACATATTTGCTTTGGCGCTTCAACTTTTGCAAATCGTATGCTATTGTTGTAGCGGTCGTACCCGAAAGGTGAATTTTTGGGTAGAGGATTCGTGTCACTATGTTTCCAATGGACAAACTGACACTCTGGATTCTGTCGCGGTTTCGAACCGAACTCCGAGAGATTGGCTGACTGCCGCAATCCATGCTACCCAGGCAGGCGTCGACATCAACAGGCATATGTTCCTCGCACTTTCGGAGATGTTTAACACCCAGACAGGGACTTTCTTCACTCCGGTGTGGGAGATGGGACTCGTACTTCATGAAATATATGAGGTGTCAAGGCTCCCTTGGGGATCAGAACCTTATGAGGAATACTTCCCGACCAACGAGGAGGGTCACAGCCTCATGTGACCGCTTGGAGAGATTACGTCTTTAAGCAAGACAAGGAGGATCCCTCTCAGTTTACAACTCTGCCAGCGCTTTCCAGTAGCGTGGTGCTCTCCGAAATGAGCAGGTTAAATGAGAAGAATCCCCAGGAAAACGAGGACCGGCAGTCGGACGAACGCTCCTATAGCTGTTTCTGGCACCTTACTCATCGGATGTCGTCCAAAGCAGTGTTATAAGCTGCGTATCTGATGATTTGGCTCCGGGATTATGTCTTTTCGGGCGGGTCAGGATCTGTGGAGAGGGTGACCCGGAACCTAATCCTGCCAGTTGTGAAGTTGGTTTTTGGCCGTCGCTTAGCTTTACTCCCCGCAATGGTGTGTAACCTCCTACGAGGTTTACGAGAATTTATGGGAAATGTGGTTCATGAACGAGGTAGAAATGACAACTTTCCCCGTGCCGAACTGCCGTTTCATTATTTGATGGGTGGTTAATTTTACACCATCCCAATGTGATGAGTCCGGGCTCGGAAAAGACCACAGGGCCGGAGATGCATTCCTCCGCCGTTTTCACCAGAGAAGTTGGTTGCATACTGGTGTTCCTATTTGCAGGAAAGTTTTATCCCTCCTTCAGGGGTGGGAGATCACCAAAAGTTGGTCCCCTTTTTTTGGGTTTTGAGGCCAACGAAGACCTAACGGATTCGGGTGAAGATGCCACCACTCTGCCTCCATGGGGATTCCGCTGGTTGCAAAGTATCCGGTCCCATCTGGTGTACCGGAATAGGAACTAGTGTTACCTGGAACCGTATTTGCCGAGCCGTTTTGCACGATAATTCGGCTATGCTCAGTTGATGTTGGAGAACCCCAGTATTAACCTGGGGTATACTGGAAGTTTACTGGACGGTGCACGAGCTTGGCATTACTACAATGCCGGATGTACCAGAGCTCGTTTTACGTTGCCTGTCCAGAATCTACGGCCACCAATTCTTTTCTCGGCCGCCAAATTTTACTGTGTTATAAATGTCGTGCTCCCCGGACATGATAGGGAGACCAGTCTCATTGCCGGCACCCAGTTAGCGGCGACCGGGGACATATTGGCGAAGGTTCGATCGTACCGTTCGCCAGAGGTAGGTTATCGACGTACCCCTGTCGTATCTACGGGGGGTCAGGCAGAGCCCTCGGCCGATCAACCGAAAACGTGCTGATACAGAGACTGGCTCTTCTGCGCCAAAGAGACAGAAGAAGGCATTGTCGCCGACAGTATCAACAGACTCAGCTCCTGCGGAGGTAAGGATGTCCTACGTAGTTTGGTTAGGTTCAACATTTCTGGTGACCTATGCTTTCTTTTTGTAGGTGCCGCTAAAAAGGAGAACCCGTACTCCAAAATCTGGTGCCAGCAGACCAAAGGAGGTGGCGGGCTCATGAAGAGTGCATTCCGTCGATTGTGATGTCTCCGTGAAGGAGAACTCGGACGATGTCGTGGTTGTGGAGATTCCAGTATCTCTAGATTGTGTTGGAAGGGAAGCTGAGGTTGAAGCAGTTCCTGGAAGGGTTCAAGCCGCCGTGGGGGCCTCTGACATTGAGGACCCAGCCGATACGGGACTTCCAGATGAGGAAGTGGAGTGGAGTTCGTCGTCTTCAGATGGCGTTCCTCCAGAGATGAGTGAGCCTGTTGCGGGAGCAGCAGACATGATTGAAACAGAGGAGAGGGTTATTCCCCTCCATGTTATGATGAGGGGAGGTCGGCTGCAGCGTTGCCGAGCCCTACCCCAGACTCAGCAGCGGAGGCTGAGGTGGCTGCCGACCGGGAGGTAGCGACAGATTCTATCCTCGCGGAGGGATTTGATGATGAAAATGAGGCTCGTCCGCCGATCCTAACTCCAAGAGAGCCGAGTCAGAAAAAAGTGTTGATCTCGCTGCTCTGCCGGAGGGGGAATGTCCCGTACGGCCTGCTGATAGTGTGTTGGGGACGGATGAGGTAGCCCCTGACGCCGGTGGTCCCTCCGAGCTTGAGAAGGGTAAGGGTTTGCTGGAACCCTTTGTTGCTCCTTCTACTTGGGGTACGATATCGACGCCTCTCTCGGCTCCTTCTGTTCTTTTGGCTCCTCGGGCTAGTAGCAAAATTCAAGCCCCTGTTGAGGGAGGGTCCGTTGATACCGAGGTTTCAGCCTCGCAGATTGAAGCCGGCAGGCCTTCTTCCGGTCCGCCATCTAGAGCAGCTCCTCCAACTCCTGCTATGACGCCGCAAGTGCTGGCAGATGCAGATATATGTGAAGTTTATTATTGAGGCGGTGTATAAGATGTTGTAGAGGGCGTATCGGCAGTGATGGATGCCAATAGGAGTTTTGCGATGGCAAAAACCCTGGCACTCCTCACATCAGTCTGATACGTTCCCACCAGGGCCATGATCATATGGCCGAGATTCTGGAGGCCTCGGTGGCCGAGTTGGACCAGCTGCTTTTCGAGTTTCAATGTATCCAGCGAAATGATCTCTTCGTCCCGATAGATACAGAAAAGAAGAAGTTGATCGCTGAGACTGAGTCATCTTATCCGGCCACCATGGGTGTCTGGGAACGCGAGGTGGCTGAAACTGAGGCTGCGGTGGAGAGGCTATCTCAGTCCACGCAGAAGAAGGTGGAGTTGTGAGCTGCATTGGACGCTAGTATAGCGGAGGTTGATGCCAAGATTCGCCTCCTTGAAGACTAGCGGGCCCAACTCTTATTAGATTGAGCGAGTCCAGGCTGAACATGTAGCATCTAAGGAAGAGGAAGCGGCTTTCACCCGCCAGGCTCTTTTCCTGGCTCAGCGGCAACAGTTGGACGAGAAGCATGAGGATGACACTTCTTCTGAGGCCATAGAAATGATGTCAAGAAGCCGAACGCCGAGTCCTGGCGACCGCAGAGACTCGTGCGGCAGACTTGAAGCGTTGGATCGAAGAGCTTTCAACCAATCCCGGTGATGCTTAGGGATTGTAGCCTCTCCTTTTTTTTGTTATTTTGTGTAATTTGACTTTTGCTGGGGATGTATTTCTTTACTTTTAAATAAAGAATGAAGAGTTTTATGGTGTGTTCATTTTTGCTGTTATGAACTTGATGATTTATGTGGACCTATTATCTTTTGCGCACCTTGGTTTTTAGGTACAGATAATAAGTTCGAGAGAACTGACATGTTTGCTCAGAGGTGATGTGGACGTGGCAAATATGGGGTTCTAATGATGGAATCTTCCTTCTCAGAGGTGTTATGGACGTGAGGAATGACTCTGGGGGGATACGCGGAACTACTCAGAGGTAATATGGACATGGAAGTTCTGCGATCAATGTACGGCAACACAAGGGTTGTCTGTATGGGATGTTTACTCAGAGGTAATGTGGACGTGGTAAACATGATGGGTAGCGTAGTCTTACGGAGCATAAGATTCGCTTTATAGGGCGTAGGGGAACAACTCAGAGGTAATGTGGACGTGGTTGTCCTTCTAATGGAGGATAGAACGCCACGGAACAGCTGGGTTCTGGAAGCGTAAGATTTTGTGGAAGGGAATTATACGTGAGCCCCGATGATTGGGTCCACAAACTCCCTTGTTGGGTGAGGATAGAAGTACATGTCTGAAGGATGTCAAGAGTAGTACTTCTTTAGGAACTTGCCGTTGATGGGCATCATGAACAAGTCTCTATTGGGTTTGGCGAGGCGGTAAGCACCGTTTGAGTATACCGTCTCTATGATGAAAGGCCCCTCCCACTTGGGCTCGAACTTTCCTGGTGTTTTGTGAGTCAACACCATCGGCCTCCTGACTGCCAGAACCAGGTCGCCTACTTGGAAAGTCCTCTGCTTGACCTTCTTGTTGAAAGCCTGTGATATACGGGCTTGATAGAGTTCGATGCGCTGTTGAGCTATGAGACATTTTTTTGTCAAGTGCCTCCAATTCTCGTAGACGGCGACATTGATTGTCTTCTTCTGTGAGTTGATTTGTGATGGCTACACGGAGTGAGGGTATCTGGATCTCGAGAGGCAGTACCGCTTCGCTCCTGTAAACTAAGGAGAATGGCGTGTTGCCTGTCGGGGTCCGTACCGTTGTACGGTAGGCCCAAAGGCATTCGCGAGCTTCTCGTCCCAGTCGTTTGTTGGATGATACGACCTTTTTGAGTAGCCTGACGATAGTCTTGTTAAAAGCCTCGGCCAATCTGTTTGCTGTTGGATTGTAGGCGGTTGATGCCACGTACTGAATACGATACTTGTCACAGAATCTGCTGAAAATGTGGCTGATGAACTGTGCACCGTTGTCATGGATAATCCTACGGGGTACCTTAAAATGGTATATGACATGATGCTTGATGAAGCTGACCACCCTGGAGCTCTTCACTTCCGCCAGTAGAACTGCTTCTGCCTTTGGAGAAGTAATCGGTGATGGCTAGGATGAAGCGATGTTTCCTCGATGAAGGAGGGGTGATAGGTCCTACAATGTCCATGCCCCAAGCTTCGAAGGGCCAAGAGGCGACCCTAGGAGTTCCGACGGTGTATGGATGAAGTCGGCATGGAGTTGACAAGCATGGCACTTCTTAGCATAGTCGACAGCGTCGGCTGCCATGGTTGGCCAATAGTAACCCATGCGTCGCAGTCGATCCTGCAACTTAGGCCCAGGTTGATGAGCCCCGCAAGTTCCGTCATGAGCTTCTCGAAGGGCTTCGGCTATTTCTTCGTTGGATAAACATCGAAGGAGAAGTCCATCGTAGGAGCGTCGGTACAGCATTTTAGTAGCTGCATCGTAATAGAATCGAAGGAAATGCCTCCTGACCGAGACAACTTCTTTCGGATCCTCTGGGAGAATTTCGTAGACAGCGAAGTCGATGAACGGAAACCTCCAGTCTCGGACATTAACACTAGCACTTGTTGATATGCATGGGCCATTTGTGAGCATAGGTTGTTTTTAGGACAGACCAAGTCTCGACCAACTACCGTGATGTAGTGTTGAGTTCCGAGGGGTGCTGCCAATGAGGCTGCGAAGCTAGCCAGAGCGTCAGCCTCCATATTTTGTAAACGAGGTACATGTTCGATGAAGAACTTGGTGAAGGTTGAAATGATGTTCAATACATCTTCATGGTAAGGAATCAGATCTTTTGGCGAACTTCATATTGCCCTCCGATCTGGTTAACGACGAGTTTTGAGTCGCCGTAGGCTTCCAATGATTCACTCCCAGCTATTAAGCCAGCTGGAGTCCCATGATGAGCGCGTTGTACTCGACAACATTGTTGGAGCACAGCTTCGAAAGGGAGTAGGCATGCTGGATGACCAACTGATCGGGGGAGACTAAGACTACCCCCACTCCTGCGATGATTTGGCCTTTGGGGCCTGTTCTTGAAGCACCATCAAAAACATCCCAGACGGAGCTTTCTTCGGTGACGTTTGATTCTTGGACCTCATCCGGGATGTCTTCATAGAGTCTGGAGGACTCTGGGATGGGGTGTACAGCTAAAAAGTCGGCCAGAGCCTGACCTTTGATGGCTTTTGTGGAACGAACACCATGTTGTATGGCGTTAGCAGGATCGCCCATGTAGCTAGCCTGGAGTTCAATACCCTGGCTTTGTCATGAGAACTCTGAGTGGATTGACTCGGGAGATGACATGAATTGTCTGGCCCGAGACATAATGGCGAGTCTTCTGGATGGCAAATACCAAAGCCAAATACTCTTTTTCAACAGGGTTGTACCGGTGTTCGGCCCCGATCAGTATTCTACTGAGGTAGTAGATAGCTTGCTCTTAGCCTGCATCGCTGTTCTGAGCCAGCAGAGCGCCGATGAAATGATATGGCACGGACGTAGAGAAGAAATGGTTTGCCGGCGACGGTGCTACCAGGACTGGCAGGCTCGTCAAGTAAGCCTTGATATTGTCGAAAGCTTTTTGGCATTCCTCTGTCCAGACGTAAGAGACTCCCTTCTTCATGAGCTGGGAAGGGTTGACATTTTCCTGAAAGGTTTGCTATAAACCTCCGGATGTATGCCAGACGCCCCTGTAGGCCTCGAAGTTCTCGAAGGTTCTTCAGAGGGTCCATGTCAAGGATGGCTTTGGTCTTCTCGAGATCGACATGAATGCCTTTCGCCGTGATAATGAAGCCCAAAAACTTTCGCTAGAAACCCTAGAAAGGATTTGGCGGGGTTCATCTTGAGTTGATGCGCTCGCATGAGATTGAAGACTGTCTTAAGGTCTTGTAGGTGATCTCCTTTGAGACGGCTCTTGACTGCGATGTCATCAACATAGCATTCGACTGTCTTGCGAAGATGCTGACGGAAGATGGTGCTCATAGCTCGTTGGTATGTCGTACCAGCATTCTTCAAGCCGAAGGGCATCACTGCAGAAAACCCCCTTCAGAGTCCTAAATGACGTGTATTTTGTGTCATCGGGAAACATCTTGATCTGGTTGTAGCCCGAATACCAGTCCATGAAATACATGCGTTCGAAGCCATATGTGTTGTCGATCATCACGTCGGTAATTGGAAGCGAGAATTCGTCTTTCGGGCAAGCAGTGTTGAGATCCCTGAAGTCGATACAGACTCGTATCTTCCCATTCTTTTGGTGACTGGGACGACGTTGGCTACCCAATCTGGGTGTTGTTCTACACGAATAAATCTGCTGGTCAGGAGTTTGTCTACTTCCTGATCGATAGCGTTCATGATGTCAGGACGAAAACGTCGCTGTTGTTGTTTTATAGGCTTGGCATCAGGTAAGATATTAAGCCTATGCATCACGATCTGGGGATCAAGTCCCGACATATCTTCGTAGCTCCAGGTGAAGACATCGATATATTCTTTAGCCAGTTGGATTAAAGATTCCTGGTCTTCTCCTTTTAGACTTTTGCTGATGAAGATGGGTTTGGAAGAAGATTCATCCCCAAGGTCGATCCGCTCGACTTCGTCTTCGGTAGGGGTTTCGCGTAATTCAAAATGAGACTCCCACTATTCTCCTAGGCGTTGAGACCAGGGTTCTTCCTCGAAGAATTCTGGCGTTTGGTCTTCGCCTTCATCTTCTTGAGATTGTGCAGACGTCATGTTGGGTGATAGCACTTTCTTGAAGACTGATCCGATACTGGTATCGGAATCCCAAGTTGATGCTTCGGATGAATGAGAATGTTCTACTTCTTCTGCCTCCGAACTCTTTGGAGTTGACGGCGGTGTGACATAGCCCACCCCCCGTCGAGTTCGATGATAGTAGTACTGCGGCTTTCCTTTAGGTGTTGGGAGCCGGAGCGGAAGACGTCGACCCTTGCCGTAGTTCAGGCCTTTGTTGCTTTTTAGATCGCACTCCATCTTTTGGATGAGGTACTTTGCCTTGTCCGTGTACCGATAGACTTGTATTCTGCCGGTATCTGGTTCTTGCTCGAGTGGCGGAAGGTCTTGATGACGCTCGACTTTACCGAAGATGATGGATTCTTCGTCTCGATTCTGCAGTAGGACTACAAAACAGACCCCTTGGGACGGAACTACTCGATTTACATGATGGACGGTCATTATTTGTGTTTGCAATGACCGTAGAGCATTATCTAATGTATACATGGCATTCCAATATGGAAGACTAGAATAATTAAAAGATACTCTATTATTGATAAAACACGAGATTTTGTCCCGCAGGATTACATTATCCAGAGAGGGTGCATCTATATCAGCAGATATATATTCCCCTAACTCTTCATCTGTGAGTACTGGGATTGGATCAAGAGAGTCCACCGCAGCTTTGACCTTGGGATCCAAGAGGGCTATGTGGGCCTTCTCTGGTAGCTTGGATGAGACGGATGATTGCGTAGGCTTGCCTTTAAGATGCACCTTCAGAGGTGCCTCAACTGCGCCTTCAGTGGCTGGTGCCTTCCCCTGTAGTTTTGCCACAAGGGGAGCCGATGTTTGAGGCGGCTTTTCCTTGAGCCGTATCTTCAAGGGAGCTTCAGTAGGTGTTCTACCTAAAGCAGTTGGTGCTTTTCCAGGTAGCTTGATAATCATAGGAGCCGTATCTTCAAGAAGCATCGGGAATCATCTCTGGCTCCATGTCCGGCTCTGCCACTGTTTCTGCTTCATCATCAGCGTCGTTGGCTTCCCCTTCGTCGAGTGACTTGTATAGGGTAGCATCAGTGAAGTAGGCTTCGACCCCTTTGAAAGGGTCAATGGCTGCGAACTCCGTCCGGATGATGTCGTTGGTGGACACGTACTTCATACATTGGTGGAGTGTAGATGGCACCACCATGTACTCATACAGCCATGGATGACCCAGTAGGAGGTTGTAGTTGACGTCAGCGTCCACGACATAGCAAGTCACCTCGGTTCTGAGGTTACCAATATGACACTTCAGCCGTATTTTGCCCAGTGGCTCGCTTTTGCTAGCATTGAAGCCACTGATTGTTGTGTTGGCGCCAGTCGGTACATTGGGATCCCTAGTGTTGAGAGCAGCGTCTTCGGGATGATGCTGAGGGAAGACCCCGGATCGATCTGAATCTGCTTCACTTTGACGGAACCGACATACCCTGTATAATACAGTGCCTGTTGTGTCGGTTGTGCTTGAGCAGTATGTCTTGTTGGGTGAAGGTTATGTTGGGGATAACCTCATCCGCACAATGGCAATACGTACATGTAGTCGGAAGATCTTCAGGCTGCATGACCTGACTGATGAAGGACTCAGTATCCTTCAGAGCTTCACAGAGAGCTTCATGAGTGTCCTTGGAAAGGCGAAGAAGCTCAAACAGAGATAGACGGGCAGGAGTACTGGCAAGTTATGCCAGTATGTCGAAGTTGTGGGGCTTGGCTAGCCCCGAAGCATTCTCCTTTCGCAAAGGCTTGTCAAAACGGGCCTCTACATGCCTCTGCTTGTTGGCTGCTGGAGGCCTAGATGAGCCCTCTTCCTAGGCAGCAGGGACGGTGCAAGGAGGCACAACCTCGACGGCAGCTTCGTCAGGTTGGGCGTTCTGATGTGAATGCGTCTGTACAGGAAGTGCTTCTTCTGCAGAGGAAGAGACCATGCGGCAAGACTTGATCTTCCTGCCCTTAGTTTTAGAGGCAGAGCGTATCTCCGGTTGAGTAACCTCGGAGACGAGATCAGGGTGAACCCATAAGACCTCTCCCCGAGATGTGGTGAGTGGGATGAGTCCACTCACGTTGTCACGAGTAGGTGGTAGATTGACCACCTCCATTGTCGTCTTAGGGATGAGGACGACGCCATCTTGTGTTGTGGTTGGCGGCAAGGTGCCAAATTGGAGTGACACCAGGTTGGCCAAGACCGTTTTCTCCTCGTAGTCGACGGAGATAACATCCGTATTGATCATACGCTGGATGTAGTTTTTGAGGACGTAGCAGTCCTTAGTTGGATGTCCAACAAACCGATGGTAGTGACAATACCTCGGATTGTCCACTTTCCCAACCTCGTCGGGACGCTTTGGGTCCGGCAACTTGATCTTGTCACCCTGGTTCAGTATCTCGAAGAGTTGTAGGGTATCTTCATCGTTGAAAGAATAAACCTCCTTTGGCCTTGGTGCAAGTGGAGGCTTCTGGGTAGGTGCTGATGCACCTTTGGAGGCATTGATAGTCAACGCTTATTTTCCCTTCGTCTCTCGTCCAAGGTTATTGGCTGCAGGCCGTTTCCCTTTGTCCTCAAAGGCAGGGAAACTAACTCCCAGAAGGCGAGCATTGGACGCCTTCTTTTCTGCCGCTTCGGCCTCGATGATCAAGGAACTCCAGTCGAGAGGAGGAGTAGAGTTGAGCCAGAGTTTGATCGCAGGCAGCATGTTCATGCTGCAGGAGGAGAGAAGTGCACGTTCTGGCATGCCCGGGGGCAGTCTGAAGTAGGCCTGTCGGAAGCGTTCGATGAATACTCAAACTGTTTCCTTCTCCTTCTGACGTATCTCTATAAGGGACGCCATTGTCATGTCCTTCCCGCCGTCGTAGAAACGGTCGAGGAAGAGATGCGTCAAGTCGTCGAAGGAAGATATGGAGTTATCGGGGAGACTGTAGTACCTGTCGTACGCCACTCCCTTCAGTGTCCCGATAACTGGTGAGTAGTACGTCCTCCTTCGGGAGATGTCCCGTTTGAGACTGGAAGTACGTAAGATAGCGACACGGAAAGTCCTTCCGTTGTATGGCGTCAATGTTTGTAGTTTATACTTGGGAGGATAAACCACTTTATTCCATTCGAGGGGATATGGTTGGGGGATCCCCATCTTCTGGCGCTCCTCTTGCCTGTTCTTGGACTCAAAGCGCTCGCGCAAGTCCCTGATCATCTCGACCACGTCTTCTGTGGAGCTGGGAGTCAGGGATGGAGGTACAGCCTAGAGTTGAACATTTGATGGCTCCGACGTCCGAGGTGCTTCGCGGCGATCTGTATCCAAGGATACCCGTTGAAGGGGTACACTTGATTCTCCATTGGCCCCTGGGTCAGGACCAGTAGAAGGTGCCCTGGCCAAAGCTGACCGTATCTCAAACACTGCTTAAGTCAGTGTTTGCATGGAGGCATAGAGGGTTTTGAGTCCTCCCTCCAAGGTATCCATGCGCTGGACGAGGTCTGCTGGCGGCGCATCTAGCTCGACATCACCCCCAGTCATGTATACTGTCATGACACGGCTAGAAGTGGATGGATCAGTTGAGGCTTCACTCTCGGCTTCACTCTCCTGTAGGGGAGTTGCCTCTCCTGGAGCTTCGTCCTGGCTACCCCAAGCTACGTTCTGGAGGAGACCCTCGTCTTCGGGAGAAGTATCCGTAAGGGCCTGAATACCTCCAGTTCTGTCTTGGAGGACTTCCTCGTCTTCGAGACGCAGATCTACAGGGGCCAGACTACCCCCAGCTACGTCCGGGAGGCTGACTTCGTCTCCAGGATGAAGAACCTCCCCAGCTGTGCTCTAGAGGACATCTTCGTCTTCAGAAGGAGGATCAGCAAGGGCTTGACTACCCCCAGCTTCCTCCAAGATCTTCTTTCTCCCCCGAGTGCCTTCAAACACTCCGGAGGACGGGACAGTTGTCTTGGTTTTCCTTGGCTGGCTCTTGGACGAGGACAAGGAATTGCCAGTCGCCTTTCGGATTGACGAGGAGTTAGAGATTACGTTGCATGAAGAAACCTTTAGTTCTGGCTCCTCTTATATTGACACCTTCTTTCCGAGGTGACGTCGGAGGGGTGTTGATGACTGCAGCCGCTGGAACACCGACTATAGCACAGGTGTGCCCTGTGAGGGGCGCAATGTGCTTGTCAATTGACTCTCCTGATCGGCGTTTGTGAGTGATCATATTACGCAGATCATTGGAGGAGAGTGCCACCTTCGTACCCCCATCAGGCGCATGGCAAGGCCAAGCGCCGGGGTGGTCAAGTAAATGCTGCGCCCCCTGATCCAACCCCAAATAGGCGCTCAAATCAGTAGTGGGGAAACAACATTTACAGTGACTTGAACGAACCTCAGACGCACAACCAGTGGAGGCGCGGGAGTTCAAGACCACAGGGTTTGCCTTGCTCGACTTGGTTGCGAACGCAACAGATGCGCCCAAGTGAGATAAGGACTTTGAAGGTTGACTCATTTTCGGCACAGAAGCACCCGAGTTGACCTTATACAGCTTACCATCAGTGGCGCACATGATTGTGAGCGTATGCTTTTGGTTTGCTGCCGGCATAGCACGTTTGAGACGCATGGCCCGTGCTGCCTTGGACTTCTTCGTACCAGCCCGCTGGGGTGCATAGTACTCAGAGTCCAAATTCTCCTCGCCACTACAGCGAGTGAGTCTGTCAAAGACAGAGACCTTCTGTGGCGCATCAGAGGTGATGCGCAGGGCATTAGCTGCGCCCCTGATCCGTCGACACATCTTCTTCGCCTGAGAGGGAGATGGCTGGGGAATGTGGTCAGCCGCACGTTTCCTCGAGAGATGTGCTGCACCGGTGGGCGCATCTTGGTCGCTGAGAACGTCAGCAGGAAGGAAAGGCTGTATTGGAGCATCCCCTTCGGTGGTGGTACCAGAAGCGTCGACCTTGCGTACCCAGACTTGGCGAGTCTTCTTCGGCTTCGGCAGCCGCTTCGAAGGACTCGCACTGCCTTCAGAGATGAACTCCTCATACGCCTGTTGATTGAGGCGTACGACCAGCGTCTTGTGGGAGGAGCCCACCTTCATGTCGTCGGATTACGACACAGCTTTCTCGGTGGAGAAGAAAGAGGTCACCAGCATAGTTGACAGTTTGTTTGCCATTAAAATCTTTTGATTACAAATTTCAATTACAAAAAAAATATGTTACAATATAGGACTTAGACGTAGTCCTAGGAGTACACTTTTGTTTATCTGGGTCCCTTGTGCCGATGGAGCGAGTGGTAATACGTTGACTCCGTTGACGATCTGACGACGGTTTTCGGTTCTCTGAAGGTCTGAGTTGCTCTGGGTGTCGGAGCTTGCGGAGAGGAAGAAGACATTGAGTGTCTATATCTGTCTCTCTGTGTGTGCTCGTAGGTCTGTCTCTGTATATGTAGGTCGGTATGGAAGAAGGAAATGATCCCTCTATTTATATCTTGCAGGCTGGCTGCTTATGCGCGCATATGTAGGAAGTGCCTGTTTATGGGGATGCCACGTGGTGATTGCTGATGGAGGCGCATGGGTGATGCGCTCTGATTGAGGAGTTGAACCCTTTCTGTTGCCTTTGTGGGCTGCGACCGAGCTAACACGTAGCAATAGAGAGGATCTTTCAGTTGCTGAGATCTTGGGTGATTAGCACCCCTTCATAGGCTGAATCGAGTCAAAGGACACGTGTCGTAGGTCTATGGCTCAAAGATCTCGGATTTGGTGGAGAGTGATCAGATAGGATGCGCCTGGGATTGGGCGCATGAGAAGACTTTGGCTTGTAACCTTTAGGAGTCACGAACCAGTCTGGGCGCACGGATTTTGAGGTGCATGCGAGACTTCAGTAGTGACTTGAATTCTGTCTTTAGGGATCAGAGAAAAGTCCGTAGCACATGGCTTTTGGGGCACATGCAGAGATTTAGGCGCATGGCTGCGGAGGCACATGCGAGATTGTTGGACGACCACGTGGCTTGTATCCGTCGGAGGAAAGTAATAATGATGCTGACGTCGGTGACGCTTCGTCTTCTAAAAAAGTTGTCAATTGTTCAGTCCTCGGGGGACGTGCTGCCAACTCTGTCAGACTTCAGTATTTAATTTCTTTGACATGTGATGGGCCTTTGAGTGGACGCATCGATCTGCGTTCCACTAGGCGCATGGGGACGCATAGGGGCACATCCTCTTAAAGCACTTCGTGGTGATGGGCGCATCTGTATGATGCACGGTCTGACCGGCGCATCCACTTTACATGACACGTCTTTATTGGTCCGACTGTTACGTTCTTCGAGTGCTTTAAATAGCCGTTTTTGACTTGGCTGAATTTGAAGCGTCAGGTTCATCACCATTAATGCAAATTCATTGCACGGGATTCGGAGAGCCCACCACTTGGCGCATGGGTTTGATTTGCCCGGCCTATAAATAGTGGCAAGGAGAGAGTTTGCTTCTCGTTCTCTCACGCCCTCCCGAAATGAACTTGTTTGTTCGAGGACATTCTGTTGACGAGATGCTCCTGAGGGTGAAGATGCGACGCATTGTCTTCATTGATGCACTTGAAGGTGACTGTTACATCCAAAAGTCGGAGTCGAGGGCTTTCGAGGCAGGCGGAAGGTGCCTGTTGCATCCAAAGATCGGGATGCTCGAGCCCCGTCTCCTTTATGCTGGAAGAGCCGCAGATCAGAATTACGGTGCCCCGGCTTTGAAGGCTCTTTCCTCTGTCAGAGTGGGTGTTGCCCATTATGGTTGTGTTGAAAGCCTCCTTCTGCCGCGGATCGACTGCGGAGAGCTCTTCCTCCCGCTAGAGGGTTGATTGCCCACCCTCATTCTGCTCAATAAATGCTTCATTAGTCGAAGCATTTGATGGCACATATGCTGAGACTTCATGATGCGCCTGACTGAAAGGACGACACATAATTGAGCTGCTGAAGGGATGCACATGACTGAGACGCTGAAGTGATGTGCCTGTCTGAAAGCGCATGGGGAGATGCACCTGTTTGAGAGCGCAGGGTGGTTGCTGCGCCTAGCTGTAGACTTAGGGTCTTTTCTTTGTAGAAATTCTTCTTTGTATAGCTCTTTTTTTAGACATGTAATAGACTTTTATATAAAAATAAAAATCTTCTTTTAATGTCTATGCTTTTGCTATTTGCTGTGCCATGTACTTCATCTGAGCTCCTTGGCGCATGTAATGTTTGGCGCATAGGATTTCTGGTCCTGAAATTCCATACTTCTACACGCATCGAGCTCTACTAGGCTCGTATTTCCCAGGCTTTCAACAAGAAAGTCAAACAAAGGACTTTTCAAGTGGGTGATCTCGTCCTATCAGTCAGAAGGCCAATGGTGATGACTCACAAAATGCCAGAAAAGTTTGAACCCAAGTGGGAAGGCCCATTTATCATAGAGATGGTGTACTCTAACGGTGCCTACCAACTCACAAAACCTAACGGAGACTTGTTTATGATGCCAATCAATGGCAAGTTCGTAAAGAAGTACTATGCTTGAAGACCTTCAATAGGTACTTCCATCTCCCTAGCAAGAAAAACTATGAATTCGACAACCGAATTCATCCCCCTTGATCATGATATATCACTGGAGCCTAGCTGCTCCAGGGAATTACCTCATCGTCTCTCCAGTAGAAAATATCCAAGTCAACATCACCTCTGAGTTGTTTTCCTACATCCCCACAAAGCTTAATCTTACCTCTCAGTAAGATGATGCTAAAATGGGTGTTTACCACGTCCACATTACCTCTGAGTAAAATACCCCATTCAGCAAACCTTATGTTGTTACATGTCACCCATATAACATCCACGTCCATATTACGTCTAAATTATTCTCCATATCCCCACAGAGTCCATTCTTACCACGTATATATCACCTCTGAGTAAGAAAAACTCTACCACAAATTCATGTTTACCATGTCCACATTACCTCTAAATAAACATGTCGGTTCACTCTTTTAACTTATCATCTGTACCTAGAACCAAGGTGCGTCAAAGATGTTAAGTCCATAAAATCATAGGTTCATGACAAACGAATCAACAAAAGTTTTTTATTTCTTTTTCATCAAAAGGATAAAAAGGACTATATCGCAAAAAGAAAAAACTACATCTCAAGACGAAAAAAGTAGTAAAAAGTACAAAAGCAGGACAAAGTGTCGGCAGCAAGCTCGTCGATACAACGCTTCAAAGCCTTGGCCCTGGATTTGACAGTCTCTAAAACTCGAATCTTAGCCTCATAATGCATCGCTTCCTTATCCTCGAAGGTAATATCAGCTGCATGCTTGTCATCCAGCTGCATCTTCTGGTGGAACAAGTGGGCCACGTAGCGGGTAAACTTTGCCGCTTCCTCCTTAAGCATGATGTGGTCGGCCTGCGCTCGTTCAGAGTCTACCGGGAGTTGAGTTCGCTGCTCTTGGAGCATACAAATCTTGGCATCAACCTCCGCCATGCAGACACCTAAGGATTCCCTAGACCGGCCTTCTCCTCCATAGTTAAAGTAAGCTCTTGCTCTTTGGCCTCAACAACAGCCAATTCCTGTTTCCAAACGGCCATGGTGGACAAGTAGGCTGACTCAGCTTCAGCCACTAACTTATCTTTCTCCTCCTCTATCAAGACAGAGAGATCATTCTGCTGGATGCTCTGAATCTCAGTAAGGTGGTAATCAAGATTGATAATTGATACATCTAGTATCTCAGCATATGATCATAGCCCTGGTGAGACCGAACCAAGCCAATTTGTGAGATCGCCATTGCCCTGGCTGTCGTAAAACTCCAGCCTTCTTCAAGCACGGTAGATACCCCCCTTCTTAACATCTTATACACAGCCTCTGTCACGCCCCGCTCCTAAATATATGGGATTAAGGTATAATCTAGCCAGCTGATATGACCTAGAGTGAGTAGCCCAATTTAATGGACTCACTTAGGCGTACTATACTATAAAAGTAACTAACTAACATAGGCAATCATCTAAATCTCAGCCGATGTAAACATACAAGTACTAGTATACCATCGTACCTAGCGCGCAGCTAGTGGCCGATACCGGATGTATCCCCTAGTGAATGGCCTATAACCGGGTATCCATGCCCATAACCGAGTATCACTAAAGCTAGAATAATGTAACAGTCTATCCCATATGCCTACTGGTTGTCTTCCCCGTCCAATGATGCACAAGTCGCATCCACAACCCAAATATCTACTCTCTATGAAGAGTCAGTTATCTAGAACCATCACTACCCTATATGTGCCGTCACATGAGCCACTCGCACTGATGGCCAGTCGAGAGCGGCAGCGCGTGCCATGATCTGATCTTACTCAGTGTCGTATCGTAACACATGTCATGGTAAAGGGAGTTGTAACAACAACTCTATAACTAAGGGTACGTCGCCTAGAGCTAGGTCAAGTAGGTAATCCTAAGTGTCGATGCCATCATCGACTACGCCCTAGGCAATTCTCGGACTCTACTAACCAAGTCTACGCTAACAAGAGTGTAATGATGCATATGTAAAGACAGTAATACAAGGCAAGGTATACTTGCCTGCAACTCCGTAGTGCGCAAGCAGTGCTCCGGTCCCTCTTGCCTCCATCATGTCGTCATATAGACCTATAAATACACAATCAAGGCTTACGATACGCTAAACGAACACCCATGACTACACATCTATCCACACACAAAGTTGCGTATACGTTTATACGTACTTGAAAACACACACACACACACACACACACACACACACACACACACACACACACACACACACACACACAAACACACACACACACATATACATATATATATATATACTAAGTTATATTTTGCAAGGAAATATACATACAAGTTTTCATATATGTATAGGGACATATATATACAAGTATAGGTGCATATTCATAAGTTTCATATGAAACGTATTTTTTTGGACCAACTCCCCATTTTATTCATGTATAAGGCGCAAAAAGCCGAAGCATATACAAGTAATCGTAACTCGTGACCAAAAGAGACAACAAGGGCGGAAGCCCGGGTATAGCCCCAAAAAGAATAATAGAACAAAGGACCTACACAGTCAGAAAAAACTGAGAGACAGAAATTCTTCCTGATGTGCTGGCAGGAGTGTCTAGTTTTATTGATCTGATGAAGAACTTCTCTGATCAGTTGGCTGGAGTTGTACATACGACCTTTATATCTGAATTTATTATGATTCTTCCAAGTGACCCACATGATGGCGGCTACAATAATCTGATGTCTGTGGGAAGCTTTCCCCCATGAGACTAGGAGATCATTGAATCCCCTGCCGGTCTGGTCCTGACAAAATCCTCCGGAGAAGTGAGTCCACACCTGTGCCGCCAGGTCTCCGGAGTACAGAATGTGTTATGCCGTCTCGATGTGTTTGGCCGAGCAGCAATGGCATGCCGAGGCTAGGTAGTAACCAATGGAGGTGAGCGCGTCATCAGTAGAAAGCTTCTTTCGAAGCGCTCTCCAGATAATGAAGGACCATTTTTTAGGAATACAGGACTACCAGAAAGCTCCTGATATGTGGGATGTTGTACCAGTACCGCGAGCGATACTTCTCATCGATTCCAGAGAGAAGGCACCGTCAGCCAAAGGAGTCCGCCTCAGAGTGTATTCGAACTCTGCTAGTACCTTGCCAGCCTCCTCTCCTATCCACTCTCGAGCCCTCTCTCTATTCCAAGCACCCTCGCTATCCTACAGGTTACGAATAGTATTATTAGGGGGAGCCGCCTGGTAGTACGAAAGAAGGGCGTCCCCTAACCATCGCTCAAGAAAAATGAACAATGTACCCGATCCCAGCTGGAGACAGATCAAGTGCTCACCATAATCTCTTCCGTGAAGGATACAATGCCAGGACGCAGAGGATCTGTTGTTACAAACAGCTTCAGTTGAATGGGAGTACCGAAAGTATCTCGCCTTCATGAACCGGGCCTAGATAGTGCCTCCCTCCCTGAGTTTCTACCATAACTTCATAAAGCAAGCGTCCACCACGTGTTATAATTTGCAAAACCCTAACCCGCCCTCCTCGGTGGGTCTGGCCATGGAGTCCCAACTGGCCCAGTGATGCTTGTCCTTACCGTCATTGTTCCCCCCGAAGAAGTTGGCAAAAAGGTTGTCAATTGAGGTAAGAACCGTTTTAGGGGGAGAGCAAGCGACGAGAGTGTAAATCAAAATGGACGAGAGGATGTGCTGGATCAGTATCTTCCCGCACGACGAAAGGGTTGTATTGTGCCACCCCTCTATAATCTTTCTGATCTTGCCTACTAGCCCTTCAAAGATAGCTGTATTGGATCTGTCGTACACCAGCGGGCATCCTAGATAACAGAATGGAGGGTACTTGACAGCAAATGATGTGATGTTAGCTAGGATGGATTCCCTGTCGGCCGAGTAGTGAGTGTAAATAATGCTCTTATTGGAGTTGACACGCTGACCAGAGCATATAGTATATCTCTTTAGCATTTTATGAACCACTTCAACTGATCCGACGTCACCAGCAGAGAAGATAATAATGTCGTCTGCATATGCCAGATGGGTGATGATCGGGCATCCATTGGTGGTATGGAAAAGATGAAAGCAGAGAGCCCGAGCCATTTTATTAAGATTTCTGCTGAGCACTTCGGCAGCGATGATGAAGATGGTGGAAGATAATGGGTCTTCCTGCCTGACACCTCTGCTAGATTTGAAGAAGCCTTCTGCTTGTCCGTTAATTACTGTGGAGAACCATAAATTTTTGATGGATCTGAACACGATATCATTCCAGGTCTCGGAGAACCCAAAAGCTCTGAACACCCATATCATGAATTGCTAGTCGAGCCTATCGTATGCTTTCTCCATATCCAGCTTGATCGCTATGTTTCCTCCTCTAGCCTGGAATTTTATACAGGTGATCATTTCTTGAGCCAGAAGGATGTTGTTTAATATGTTGTGCCCTCGAACAAATCTGCTCTGCTCCTCAAAAATGAGCTTGGGGAGAAGACTGGACATGCGGTTGGCAATAATCTTATTGATGATTTTGTTGGTAAAGGTGCACAGGCTCAGAGGGCAAAAATCTTTAAATGTCTTCGAGTTGTCTTTCTTAGGGATGAGAATGAGGTTGGCACAAGAGGTAGATTTGGGGTACTCAAATGACTTGGTCGTTCGAAGTCGAATGCGTGCACGACACGTTCCCACGATGCAAGGCTTGACGCAGTCTTTGCTCGTCAAGTTGTTGCAAAGTTAAGTAAGGCAAGGACTATCAAATAGGCATTCATGAGTTGAATAGTCCTACAATCCCAAGGCCCGTCGTATAAAGTATGATTCGGGCGGTAGTATTGTGTAGAACACGATTTGGTTTAAGGCACGATGCACGGAATTAGCATTTTAAGGCACGGGCTACGGTTGATTCATTGAGTTTGGAAAAAGGGTAAGAAAGAAGTATGCTCACGGCTATAGGTGGTCGAGGCGGTCTCAGAAGAAAGAAGTATGCTAGCGGCTATAGGTCGTCGAGACGGTCTCAGAAGAAAAAAGTATTGAACTTGGCCCTGAAAGAAATGGTGACACTAGAGGTAGCATGACTGTGTGAGACGTCAGTTTGAGTCGAGTCTTGCATGGTCATGGACAATTTGTCGACAAGGTGGGTCGTTTCCCTGCACAGCAACCCGGCGGCCACGGGACCGTTGCGGCCGCTATTGGAAACGAGTAATTAGCCATGATGCGTACGGGTTAGGCGGGGACTTGCAGCGAGGCTAGCTACTCGCGCTGAAAGGGAACCCGTCTAACAAAAGCTAGAGGAGTCCACGATGGCTCTGGGAGTTAGTGACCAATTCATATAGATGAGTCGGCACGGACGGCAATCCGCGTGTGTGCCTTTGGATTGAGTTGAGTTGTTGAATGTGTATACAGTTAGAACACAAATGTTTGGGCCTAAGAATGGCTACAGCATAGGCGACGTGCTTTGCCACGAGATGTGGCGTCGAGTCTCAAGTGTTGATATATGAGTTGTGTAAGTTGGGTTTGAGTTGTTCGAGTTTAAGTTAGGAATCGCTGCAAGGCAAGTCGGTCGAGTGACACTTAGCCTAGAAGTCTTGATTGGGTCAGTTGGTGATCAAAGTAGTATGGGCCGCGAGGCGGCGATGTGGTTTAGTCTTACTAAAATGCGAGGCATGGCCTCAATATGGGTTTTGTAGCACGGTCACATAGAAAAAGTAGTCTATCGTGTAGTTGCGTCTCTAATTTTGGGTCGTAAGGCAAACACGACTTGATAGGTTAACGTTGATGTTGCAAGCACGGGATGGTCTTGTTTGCCATTGATTGTAAAAGAACAGAACAATTATCGGAGGACTGAACTTAGACTCACAATACAAACTCGCTCGTACAAAGAAAGCCTAGGGATGAAAACCTAGGTACAGCAGACTAAGTACGATTGTTTATTTTTGATTCTAGGGGGTGACGATAGAGGCTCGGGAAAGCGACGGCCGCTCTGCCTTACTCCTTGGACGATCAGTATGTAGCCTTGGCTCGGGGAAGATCTGCTTGGCGTTGACGAAGAAACGCTCTTCTTGCTCTCCTCGGATTGCTCTCCTGACTTCTCTCTCTCTGTGATTATCAAGAAGAAAGGGGGAGCGCTCTCTGTGTAGATCTCTCTCTTCTTATTTTTTTTATTCTTTTGTTGTCGACCTCTCCTCTCTCTCTTTTTTTTCAAGGGAATGATGCTGGCTATTTATAAGAGTGGGGGGTGATCATTAGGGTTTGCTAATGATTATCTGTTTGGAATGTCGGCGCTCCTTCATTCTATCTGAACCCTTGACCTGATTATAGTGAATCTCGGCCATTAACGCGGATAGCATCGTATCTCTTGAGCAATTAATGCTAGCTGCTTTAAATCCTCGTGATTGATTATGCCAATGTCTGATTGCTCGCCACGTGTCCCATTAGCTTGATGATAAATGATATGCCCTGATCTCAGTAATTATGACGATGATGTCAAATATATTTGTTGAGATTCGGTTAAATCTCTTATTGATCCCATGCTACGTGTCTTAATTGTGAGTCCTGTCAGAGCCGCATAGGATTGACGATCCTCGAACCGCAGAGAGATACTCTTTGTAAGCCGCATAGGACGATGCTTCATCGAGCCGCATATGCGTAATCTTTGTGAGCCGCATGAGCTGGCGTTGTATTGGGCCGCAGGGAATGTGTTCCCAGGGAGCCGCATGAGCTAGCGTTGTATCGAACCGCATGGAACGGGTTCTCAGGGAGCCGCATATGACTGATTGCCACGTGGCAATCTGGGACTTCTGACGGATTTGGTCAGAGATTTTCTTCTTTTCCCGAGGAGTCAGTCATTATGGCAAGGCCATTTTGAAGCTTTATGTCAGGGCCGCCACAGTGAATCATGCTGGAGCAATAAATGAGGCCACTCCTCAAACGACCAGCTGTAGGGAAGGATCACACATGGCGTCCATCGAGCCGCATATATCTTGCTGAACCGCATACGCTCCCGAGCCGCATGCGATTGAGAGTCTTCTTTGAACCGCATAGGGCCGCTCCTGTGTGGGTCGCATAAGCTTCTTACTCAGAGCCGCATGGATCATTATTCTAATATTTTCCATGCTTCTACAGGACCCCCTTCAAAGTTTTCAATTTGTAAAAATTGGAATACTTTGAACAAGTAGCATGGCCCTGTTCATGCCGCATAAGATTTTTCTGTCTGCCTGAGCTTCCTAGCCGCATAAGTGCCTTAGCCGCATAAATTCATCTGGCCGCATAAACTTATTGCCACGTGTCCTGATCACGTGTGAAAATCTTCATTAAGTGCCTTTGATTTGATTTAACACCGCCTTTTGGGGGAGGATCCTAAGTGAAGTGGTACGTTGAATTTTGAATAAATGAGCATGTTTCAACTCATCATCTCTTTCTTGTACTTGTGGCGTCTGTGGAATTGGACTTGCTGGGGGATTTATTTGTGGACCTGTTATCCTAGGCGTACCTTGGTTTTTGGTACGGATAACAGTTTAGATAGGATGTCCGGGACAGCCACGGCAAAGTGGTCATAGATGTTCTCGGTACTGGGGGAAGGAATGCCGTAGAGCAGCTGGGCTCCCGGGACATGGTAAGATGGTGGATTTATGCTGAGAAGCTTAGCGAATGAATATTTGTGGACCTATTACCCTTGGCGTACCGTAGTTCAGGATGCGGATAATGGGGTGAAAGGGAATCGATCACATTTGCTCAGAGGTTATGATGACATGGCAAACATGAAGGTTGTATCGTGAAATCTTCCTGCTCAGCGGTAATGAGAACATGGCAGGAGAGACTTTACGGAAGCTATTTATGGTCAACAGAGGACATTTGTGGTCAACAGAGGACATTTGTGGTCAACAGAGGACATTTGTGGACCTATTATCCTTGTCGTACTCCGGTTGTGGGTACAGATAATAGGTTAAAAGAGGACCGACATACTTGCTCAGAGGTAATATGGACATGGCAAATATGACGATTTCTTCGACGGAGCCTTCCCACTCAGAGGTAGTGAGGACATGGCAGGAGTGGGCTCAATGAAGATTGGGTACATAGAACGACTCAGAGGTAGGAGAACGTAGAAGTTCTATGCGAGGGGGCGGTTTGTTTTTGGTGGAAGTGAAGACGACTCAGAGGTAATGAGGACATGGTCGTTTCGGAAATTGGTGGATCGGCTACCCTTTTTGGGCACTGGGAGTGCGGGTAGTGAATCCTGAGGGAGGATCTCTGCCAGGAAGAAAGTTCAGAGGTATAATCATACTTGACTTACTATCTGAAAGAGTGACCGGAATGTAAGTTCAGAGGCACCAGTTGGTACATAACTTGGTAATTTGGACTATTGAGGGAGTGGGAGTTCAGCGGCACCAGCGGGTGCATGGCTCGATAATCTGAAATAGGGTGGATGAGAGTTCAGTGGTACTAAAGGGGTACATGACTTGATAATCTGGAGAATGATGGATGAGAGTTCAGTGGTACTAAAGGGGTACATGACTCGATAATCTGGAGAATGATGGATGAGAGTTCAGTGGTACTAAAGGAGTACATGACTCGATAATCTAGAGAATGATGTTCAAACATAGTATTTCTTCAGGAACTTGCCGTTGACGGGCAACATGAGCAAGTCTCCGTTCTGCTTAGCGAGGCGGTAGGCGCCGTTGGAGAACACGGTCTCCATGACAAATGGACCTTCCCATTTTGGCTGGAACTTACCGGTGGTCTTGTGAGTCATGACCATCGACCTCCGGACTGCCAGAACATGATCACCCACTTGGAATGTTCTGATTTTAACTTTCTTGTTGAAGGCTCCGGAGATGCGTGCTTGGTATAGCTCGATCCTTTGCTGAGCTAGGAGGCGCTTTTCATCTAAAGCCTCCAACTCTTGTAGTCGTCGTCGGTAGTTATCATCCGTCGTCAATTGATAAGTGAGGGCGACGCGGAGTGAGGGGATCTGAGTCTCCAAAGGGAGGACTGTCTCGCTTCCGTACACCAGAAAGAATGGTGTATTCCCGGTGGCTGTTCGAACCATGGTACGATAAGCCCATAAGCACTCGCCGAGCTTCTCGTTCCAGTCACGTTTGTTGGAGGAGACAAACTTCTTGAGGAGCTTGATGATTGTTTTGTTGAATGCCTCTGCCAACCCGTTTGCTGCCGGGTTGTATGGTGTCGAAGCAACATTCTGAATGCGGTGCTTATCGCAGAATCGGTAGAATGCGTGGCTTATAAACTGTGGACCATTATCATGGATGATTCTTCGTGGTAGTCCGAAGCGGTAGATAACGTGATGCTTAAGAAAGCTGATCACGTTTGAAGTTTTAAGTTCTGCGAGTGGGACAGCTTTCGCCTATTTGGAGAAATAATCAGTGATCGCAAGTATGAAGCGATATCCTCGAGAGGAAGGTGGGGTGATTGGACCAATGATATCCATTCCCCATGCTTCGAATGGCCAGGACGCTACTGTCAGATGTAGAAATTCGGATGGTTGGTGAATGAAGTCTGCGTGGACTTGGCAGGCCTTGTATTTTCGGGCATAATCTATTGCATCAGCCACCATCGTGGGCCAGTAGTAGCCCATCCGACGAAGGCGGTCTTGCAGCTTAGGGCTAGGCTGATGGGCCCCACAGACACTGTCATGAGCCTCTCGTATGGCTTCTTTGGCTTCTGCGTTCGACAAGCACCGAAGTAGTAATCCGTCGTAGGAGCGGCGATACAGCATTTTCGTCTCTGTATCGTAGAAGAACCTGAGAGAACACCGTCTGATAGAAGTAGCCTCCTTCGGGTTCTCGGGCAGGATGTCGTAGACCACGAAGTCTATGAATGGTTGTCTCCAGTCTGGCGCTTCGTCGATCATCTGAGCAGAATAACTCGCCAGGGCTTGAACGTTATTCTTGGGGCAGACCAGCTCATGGCCGATTATATCGACCGAATGATGAGAGTAATTTGGCACTGCTAGGGAAGCAGCCAGGCCTGCTAGGGCATCAGCTTCGATATTTTGGAGTCTGGGGACGTGCTCGATGAAGAATCCCTCGAATGATGAGACAATGTTGATCGTAATTTGATGGTAGAGGATCATGTCTTCATGGCGAACCTCGTATGAGCCCCTGATCTGATTGACGATTAGTTAGGAGTTGCCGTATGCTTCAAGGTATTCTACCCCCAGCTCTTTTGCAAGTTGGAGGCCAATGACCAGAGCGTTATATTCGGCCACATTGTTGGAGCAGGGTTCCGTGAGGGAGTAGGCACGATTGATCACCAGCCCACTAGAAGAAATTAATACCACTCCGACCCCGACGACGATGTTTTCCTTGGGTCCGGTCCTTGAGGCGCCATCGAAGAACATTCGCCATATGTTGTCGTGGGTGGCTGTATTCGAATCGACGACCTCATCTGGATCTCTTCATAGATTCTGGATGACTCCGATCATGGGTGGGCTGCCAAAAAGTCTGCTAGGGCTTGACCCTTAACAGCCTTTTGTGGGACGAAGATCATATGATAGGGGGACAGCAATATTGCCCATGTGGCGAGGCGAGAGCTGAGGGCCCCTAGTTTAGTCATGAGGACTCTGAAGGGGTTGACTTGCGAGATCACATGTATGGTTTGTCCTGTGACATAGTACCGCGTCTTTTGAATAGCGAATACCAGAGCGAGACACTCCTTCTCTACGACGGTGTATCGATGTTCTGGCCCGATCATCATTCGGCTGAGATAATATATGGCCTGCTCGTGGCCTGCATCATTATTTTGTGCTAGCAGGGCACCAAGGGAGTGTTCCATTGCTCGTACGTAGAGCAGGAATAGTTTTTCGGGGACCGGGGCCACCAGGACTGGAGGATTCGACAAATATTCTTTGATGTCGTCGAAAGCACGCTAGCATTCCTCGTCCCATACGAATGAGACTCCCTTCTTCATGAGGTGTGTGAACGGTCGGCATCGCCCGGAGAGGTTGAAAATGAACCTCCTGATGTAAGCTAGCCTCCCTTGGAGGCCTCTGAGTTCGCGAAGATTTTTCGGGGGACCCATCTCCATGATTGCCTTCGTCTTCTCAGGGTCTACATGGATGCCCCATGCCGTGATGATGAAGCCTAAGAATTTCCCGCTGGATACGCCCAAGAATGATTTCGTAGGGTTCATCTTCAGGTTGTGGGCTCTCATCAGGTCGAATACCGTTCTCAGGTCTTGCAGATGATCTTCCTTATGGCGACTCTTGACGGCGATGTCGTCAACATAGCATTCTACTGTTTTGCGTAAATGTTCTCGAAAAATGATACTCATGGCCCGCTGATATGTAGCGCCAGCATTCTTCAGACCGAATGGCATGACTGTGTAGCAGTATGTACCAATCAGCGTTCGGAATGATGTGTGCTTTTCGTCGTCGGGAGACATCTTGATTTGATTATACCTCGAGAATCCATCCATGAATGACATACGTTCGAAGCCGCATGTGTTGTCGATCATGATGTCTGTGATGGGAAGAGAAAATTCATCTTTGGGGCATGCCTCGTCCAGGTTACGGAAGTCGATGCAGATTCGAATCTTCCCATTCTTCTTGAGGACGGGTACTATATTGGCGACCCAATGAGGATGTTGCTCTTCACGAATGAAACCGCTGGCTATTAACTTGTTGACTTCAGTTTCGATCGCGTCCATGACACCTGGGCGGAAGTGTCGTTGTTGCTGCTTGACTGGCTTTGCATCTGGCCGTATATTGAGTTTGTGGAGAGCGATGTCAGGATTTAACCCCGGCATATCTTCATAGCTCCAGGCGAACACATCAATGTATTCTCTGACGAGTACTAACAGCGATTCTCGTTCTTCGTCAGTTAGGCTTTGACTGATAAAGATCGGTTTTGGAGAAGATTCGCTGCCGAGATCCACTTGTATGACCTCATCTTCGGTAGGAGGTTCTCTCAGTTCGAACCGCTTTTCCCATTGTGCGTCTAATTGCTGGGCCTATGGTTCTAGCTCAAGGATTTCGGAGATGTCTTCGTCTTCCTCATAAGCGTCGGTGAATGCCATGTTGACTGACATGACTTGTCTGAACATATCTCCGATGCTGGTATCTGAGTCGGAAGTTGGTGATCCGGTTGAATGTGACTGCCAGTCGCATTCTTCATCTGAGCTTTCAGGGGTCGTAGTAGGCGTTACATACCCTAAACCGCATCGGGTTTTGTTATTGTAGTTCCGTGGTTTGCCCACCGGGGCTGGCGTCTTCAAAGGTAATCGTCGTCCAGTGCCGTAGTTCAGTCCTGGCGTTGTCTCTAGATCGTACCCCTGTTTTTGCATGAGATATTTGGATTGAGGGCTATAGAGATACAGAGGCAGTCTTCCGGCATCTGACCCGAAGTCGACTTCTTCCATAGCGGGGGGATGTGGGTTGTTTGTCCGGCCGAAGATGATCGGGTGGTCCCCTCCCTTGACTATTCGGTAAGTGTCTTCTACTGGAGTAAGTCGGATGGCGGTGTACACGTTTATCACCTGTGTATGTAGGTGAGTGCCTATACCGTGTTCCATAGCATACATTGTACATAGCTTATTGAGCTCGGTGTAGTTCAAAGATAACCCTTTATTGATGAAGTAAGGTATCTTTTCTAGAGGGATTACATCATCTACGGAAGGGGTATCGGAGTGGGCAGCCACATACTTGGCTAATTCTGGTTCTTCTTCGGCCACCCCCTGTATAAATGAAGACTGAGAGGACGACCTAGTCAGCTTGATCTTCAGAGGCTCAACTGGTGGAGCAGATCGTGGAGTTGTTGGTAAACTAGCAACCCCCAGTTTGGTACTTGATGTGAGGCAAGGGGTGGCTGGTTCGCTAGAAATGTCAGACCTCGCATCGGGGTGAAGAATCTTCTTGGGAAGGCGTATTGTGAGCGATCTGTCGGAGGGATTGGGCTTCTCCGTTTGGAGCTGACCGACTCTCGGTAGTCTGATGGTAAGTGGCCCTGTTATGGGTCTCGACGCTTGGCCGGACCTTGGGAGCCGGATTCTCATTTGTTCTTCTTGTACGGAGAGACTGATTGCGTCCTTACGCAGAGTGGCCGTAAGGGGTGCGGAATTGCCCGGTTTGCGAGCCTGAAGGTGGATCGTTAGAGGTTCTTCTGATCCTGTAGCCGTCTTGTTGTGAGCTTGCACATCTTCTTCAACCAGATGCTTCTTTGATTTTTCGTACAGACAGGAGTCTGAGTAATAAGATTCGACCCCCTTGAAGGGATCGATATCGGCAAACTCTGTCCTCACGAAGCCGTGCTTATCGATATATTTGAAGCACTGGTATAGCGTGGAAGGTACGATCATGTAATCGTGAATCCAAGGCCACCCCAGAAGGATATTGTAAGAAGTGTCGGCATCTATGACATAACAGGTGACTTCTGATTGGAGATCGCCGATCTGACACTTCAAACGGATCTTCCCTATTGGGTAGCTCCTGCCCGAATTGAAACCGCTAATGGCGGTGCTTGTAGGTGTCAGGCGATGCATCGGAATGCGAAGATGATGTAGCAGACCCTTCGGAATGATGCTTATAGAGGACCCAGGATCAATGTGCATTCGGTCCACCTTTACGTCGTCGATGTATCCAGTGTAGTATAGCGGGCGATCATGCAGGTTAGTTTTGATGAGCATATCTTGCAGAGAGAAGACGATATTGGGCATTGCTCCCGTACACGCACTATCTTGGAGCTCTGCAGGTTGGTTATCTCCCGTGAGGTTGACCTGAGCCAAGTATGCGTTGACATTTTGGAGCGCCTCACTTAAAGCCGTACGAACATCCTTTGAGAGCCTGAGGAGTTCATATAAGGACAATTTGGCCGGGGTGTTAGCTAATTGCGCTAAGATGTCGAAGTTGTAGGGCCTCTCCAGCCCCTGAGGTGTCTCCTTCCGGAGGGACTTGTCGAAGCGAGTCTCCTTCGGCCTAGGCTTGTCGGTCGTCGAAGACTGAGCTGGTCCCGGAGCATCATTGGTAGTGGGCGGATGATCATCAGTCGCGCTTTCGGTCACCGGTTGGGCTTGTGTTCCGGATCGAGTAGTGACGGCCGAGACTTCCTCTTCTTCCGCCGAGGCAGTACGGCAGGATCTGACTTTTTCATTTTTCCTTTTAGAAGGTGGAGAGGGCTGAGTTACCTCGTGGACTAGGTCCGGATGGACCCACATGATTTCCTCTCGTGATGTGGTGAGGGGTATTAGACCAGCGGCTTGATCGCGAGCAGGCGGCAGATTAGCAATCTCTATTGTTGCCAGAGGGATGGATATAACCCCGTCCTGAGTCTCTGTTGGAGGGAAACTGCCGAATTATACGGACACCATGTTGGCGGCCACGGTTACCTCTTCGAAATCGATGGCCAGGGCGTTCGAATTGATGAGGTTTTGGATATACCGTTTCAGTTGGTAGCAGTCGTGTGTAGCATGGTGGACGTAGCGATGGTAATGGCAGAACTTTGGGTTCTCCAGATCAGCCGGCCGAGGCTCCCGTCTTGGTGGAGGAAGCTGAATCCTATCTCCTTGTATAAGCATGTCCAAGATAGGCTTGACGTGGCCGTCTTCAAAGGAATAAGTGATTTGAGGCCATTGTTTGTCTGCTGGCTGTGGCTCGGGCTTCTGGGCTGTATCGGTCACCATAGCCTGCTTGCCTTTGTTGTCCCGGTTGTTGGAGGGGCTACCCCCATTGTCGTTGCTGGTGTTGGGACGCTTGCTCTTGTTCTCTCCCTCCGAGATATACAACCCTAGTTGGCGAGCCTTCTTCAATCGTTCTTCAGCACTTGTAGCACTGATGATAAAAGCCTTCCAATCCTTGAACTGACTTTCGCCCATCCAGAGACTAATTGTTGGAAGTAGTCTCTTTTGGCAAATTTCAATCAAAGAAGAGTCCGGGTTGCCAGATGGTAACTTCATTGCGGTTTGACAAAACCGCTGAATGTAATTTCTCGTCAGTTCTTTCTCTCCTTGAACGACGTCCATGAGGGTAGACATCGTCATGTCCTGTCCTACCTCATAGAACCTCTCCAAGAACAAGCGTTTAAAGCCAGCGAAGGAGTGGATGCAATTGTCTGGCAGGTTACGGTACCAATCGAAGGCGACTCCTTCCAATGCCCCAATGAATAACCGCGTGAGGATAGCATCATCATGGGGCAGATGGTCGGTAGTGACCTCAAAGTAAGTGATGTATCGACTTGCTGAAGTCTTGCCATCATATGGGTTGATATTGAACGGCTTATATCTGGGCGGAAAGGGAACATCCCTCCATTCAGCAGGATATGGTTGCCGTATTCTGAGGTCTTGAGAGTTTTCTCGGGCGTGGAACATTGCTCAGAGCTCCTGAACCTCTCTTCTTACTTCTCGGGCCTCATCTGTCGCGGTAGGGGCCATTATCTCGGGAGGATTATTGCCCTGGTTTGGCGCCGCTGAATT
Source organism: Iris pallida (assembly GCA_029216955.1). NCBI lineage: Eukaryota > Viridiplantae > Streptophyta > Magnoliopsida > Asparagales > Iridaceae > Iris > Iris pallida. The sequence continues at coordinate 39,621 of JANAVB010016315.1, read as the reverse complement.
TGAATCTACGTTGATTGCGGGACCCGTACTTGTCTGGCCAGGTGTCACTCCCTGCAGAGTAGGAAGTGCCGCTTTGATCTCGTCTACAGACTTGACCAAGGCATACAATATGGCCTCCAACGTGTCGATGCACTGGCGATCGCTGGAACCGCCTTGATTGCTGTCTGTCATGAATACCGTCTTCACATGAGGAGTGACAGAGGGAGTGGTGGAGGATGTACCCTCCGAGTCGTACCCATGCGTCGAAAAATCATCTGGATATGTGGGGATGTTCTCTTCAGGTTCGAACTCGGAAGGAACACTACCCCCAGCTTCGGAGCTGGCTTCGTCTAGAGAATCATGGATGTCCTCGGGGACATCAGCATCTATTGTACCCGATAGGAGGGTTGTTTCTCGGGGCTCGTCTTCTTGAAACATTGGATTATTGTGGACGTTCGGAGGAGTACTACCCCCAGCTCCTACGACCCTCAGGGTCGGGGACGATGAGCCTCCTGCTGCAGCAGATTTTGTCTTCGAACGGGTGTGTTGGTATACTCCGGTGGAGGGCAACCGTTTAGCCGACAATTTCTTAGCTATAGTGGCTGATATCTTTGGACTGGAGATGCTTGTCTTCTTCCCTCTCTCCTCGGCGGGGACCTTCTGAGCGGAATTGCAGGAGACAACAGGAGGTGCCTCATCTTCTGAGTTCGGGTGCTGTAGTCTGTGGAAGACGGATGGACGATCTTCCGTCACTGTCGCGTTGTTGCAGCAGCAGTTGACGATGATCTGGGTGCAGTGATGTCTATGTGAGGATTCTTTGCACGCCGAGGCCCCTTCTCTTTCCTTGCGCTTGTGAAGGATCGCCTCACGCAGGTCAGAGGAACCACTCTGTCCGTTCGCCGCCGGGGATTGGACTTGAGCAGTTCTGTACAACTTCACATCAGAGGCCCGTGTGATAATCAGCGGGACGCCCTGATAGTCAGAGGTTGGGGCAGCTGTCTGGGCTTGATGAGCCCGCGCTGCCCTAGACTTCTTCTTTCTAGCACTCGTGGGTGCATAATAGGAAGAGTCCAAGTTGAACATCACAGAGTCTGGCTTATCATCCAGAGAGAGACGGTCGAAAACTGATCGAGAGGAGCATGGAGCAGATGCTATGCGGCTGGGAACGGAAACCGTGCAGGCTGTCTGCATGCGGTTGTCTCCTGTCGTCGGACGAGTTCTTATGCGGCTAGGGGTCACGACCGTGCAGGCTGGCCACATGCGGTTGGCATCTGTGGCCGCATAGGTTTTCTGCAAACGATTGACTTTACTGGCCGCATGAGTCTCATCCATGCTGTCGGGAACTGTAGTCGCATAAGTTATGCGGCTGACAGAAGTAGCCGTATGAGTTTTCTTTATGCGGTTGGCGGATGTAGCCGCATGGGCTTTCTCCTTGCGGCTAATATTCTTCTGCGGTTCGGTCTGCGTAGAGTCCCTCTTTGTCCCTGCAAGTCCAGCATCATAATGTTTTCTTCTGCCGGACTTGGGGACAGCAGAGTTGTCTACGATCTGAAGTGGGACCGCAGGAGAATCCTTCTCGCCGTCTTGAGCAGCAGAGGGCATCCCATCGAGGGCTTGAGGAGGAGCAAATGACTTCGGTCTCCATTCTTTGCGGGCCTTCGTGGTGCGGGTGCGCTTCTGGGCCGGGCCAGCGCTGCCTTCAGAGAGCATCTCTTCGAACGCCTATTGGTCGAAGCGGACGACCATCTTCTTTTGTGTGGAGCCAAGTTTGGCTGCATCTGATTGCGTCACCAACTCCTCAGCCGTGGAGAAGTTAGTCCCCAGCAGAGTCGCCATCGTGTTTGCCATTGATTGTAAAAGAACAGAACAATTATCGGAGGACTGAACTTAGACTCACAATACAAACTCGCTCGTACAAAGAAAGCCTATGAACGAAAACCTAGGTACAGCAGACTAAGTACGATTGTTTATTTTTGATTCTGGGGGGTGACGATCGAGGCTCGGGAAAGCGACGGTCGCTCTGCCATACTCCTTGGACGATCAGTATGCAGCCTTGGCTCGGGGAAGATCTGCTTGGCGTTGACGAAGAAACGCTCTTCTTGCTCTCCTCGGATTGCTCTCCTGACTTCTCTCTCTCTGTGATTATCAAGAAGAAAGGAGGAGCTCTCTCTGTGTAGATCTCTCTCTTCTTATTTTTTTATTCTTTTGTTGTCGACCTCTCCTCTCTCTTTTTTTTTTCAAGGGAATGATGCTGGCTATTTATAAGAGTGGGGGGTGATCATTAGGGTTTGCTAATAATTATTTGTTTGGAATGTCGGCGCTCCTTCATTCTATCTGAACCCTTGATCCTGATTATAGTGAATCTCGGCCATTAACGCGGATAGCATCGTATCTCATGAGCAATTAATGCTAGCTGCTTTAAATCCTCGTGATTGATTATGCCAATGTCTGATTGCTCGCCACGTGTCCCATTAGCTTGATGATAAATGATATGCCCTGATCTCAGTAATTATGACGATGATGTCAAATATATTTATTGAGATTCGGTTAAATCTCTTATTGATCCCATGCCACGTGTCTTAATTGTGAGTCATGTCAGAGCCGCATAGGATTGACGATCCTCGAACCGCAGAGAGATACTCTTTGTAAGCCGCATAGGACGATGCTTCATCGAGCCGCATATGCGTAATCTTTGTGAGCCGCATGAGCTGGCATTGTATTGGGCCGCAGGGAATGTGTTCCCAGGGAGCCGCATGAGCTAGCATTGTATCGAACCGCATGGAACGGGTTCTTAGGGAGCCGCATATGACTGATTGCCACGTGGCAATCTGGGACTTCTGACGGATTTGGTCAGAGATTTTCTTCTTTTCCCGAGGAGTTAGTCATTATGGCAAGGCCATTATTAAGCTTTATGTCAGGGCCGCCACAGTGAATCGTGCTGGAGCAATAAATGAGGCCACTCCTCAAACGACCAGCTGTAGGGAAGGATCACACATGGCGTCCATCGAGCCGCATATGTCTTGCTGAACCGCATACGCTCCCGAGCCGCATGCGATTGAGAGTCTTCTTTGAACCGCATAGGGCCGCTCCTGTGTGGGCCGCATAAGCTTCTTACTCAGAGCCGCATGGATCATTATTCTAATAATTTCCATGCTTCTACAGGTCTAGAGACACAAAATAGGCCAAGGCGTCTGTCCTAAAACTGATCCTAAGACAAGAGTAGGAAGACAATCATAAAAGGGACTATGTTGCACAAAGTAAATCAAACATGTTAGTTTTGTATGGGTGGGCGAGGAGCTTATTCCACCAGTACAGTTGAGTACTGACACCCACATAGTTTCCATGTGCAGGCACAGGTAGAAGCTCGTGGCGTGGAGCTCGCTTGGATGCGTCAAGGCACGGAGTTTCTTGGCAATTCAAAGCATGCGGCCGCATGGAGTCAAGACTTATACGGGACATAATGTATGGATGTCGCCTTCCAAAGCTTTCGCTGGCTCAAGCGTTGTATCGAAAGATGAGAGAGAGCAGAGTAAACTTATAATGTGAGAAAAGTGAGCTCGAGAGACATGTAATCTTGGCCTTGCACCCTTTGTAATCTTTGTTTCAATATCAATAAAGAGCTTCTTAAATAACTTGTGTTTTGCACTAAAATTTTTGCTGCTATTATTCAATGTCTCTATATGGGACTTCTGTGCGACGACCCCATCGCAGCCGCTGAAATCGGCCGTTATGGAACCCGCCTTGCACGAGCGCAATCTAGGCTCGTGCAGCATCACGCCTTAGCAAGGACGATCGCTCCTACAGGAGCGGGACATGACACCGTACAAGTCTGGTATTACACTTGTACAAGGCAAAGATGGTACATAATTGATTATCTCCAAATAGGAACACATCGCAGCGGCCGAAACAGACAAATTGAAGTTAATGAGGACAATCTCTCTCATTGAATAGAAATACATCACTTCTTTATAGCAGCGGAGATAAAATGATAGCTTGAAGTCACACAGAGATATATAGAACTTTATTCTCTTTATTGATAATTGAAGAAGAGTACAAGACTTGTATTTAAGTACAATACTTACAACAATTCTCACATTACATTGAAAGCCAACTGAACAATGCTACAAAGCTTACATTTGACACTTGGATACATTGGATTACAACTCGATATACCGACTTGGCTTACAACTCACTGATACAACTGGTTTCAATGTTCCATATATTATGCCCTTTATAAACATGAGACATCATCTTGTACAAGGGGAGCTTCTTTATGCCCAACAAATCTTCGATGCCGCGGGACCAATCAAGCCAATCTTCGTGTGTAGAACATCCCAAGCACGAGCACCTGCCCACAAAACGTGGGTCAGCACATCATCTATGTACTGGCGAGCAGAATCCAACCCACTCGCCTAAACCAACACTAACAGGTCAATTTTAGCAAGCATTTAATAGAATGATCTTTCTACTTGGGGCCTAGCATCAGTTTACAGTTCATGGGCAATATTCATAGTGAAACATGTAAACATATTCTTAGTAGCGTTCATATGAAGGCATCATTAAAGCATACTTGGTGTTATCGTGAAAAGGCATCATCGAGGCATCAATGGTTCTAACATCTTGAACATGTTATGCCTATTCTCATAGAAAGCATCACTTAGCATGTATGTTATGATTTGAGCAACAGTTATTAGTAAGACATCTTGTAAGCATACTGAATTTAACATGTTAAGCAGATTCTCATATTGAAAGACTACACACAGTATCATTTACTTGGCACGTTAAGCACGCAAGTTAAACCAACACATATATTGAGTATATCACATTTAAGTGATTTCTTACCGATAGCCAACTCCCTCGTACCTGCATCAAATACAGGTTAGCAGATATACTTACTCTGCCTGCACAAAATATTCATTAGTGTGCATCCTGACTACATGGTCACTGGTGTTGTTTAACCAAACGGACGTTGCCATATAGGTCTTCATCGATAATACGATGACTCTAGAGAAGGTAGCTAGCCCCAAAGGATGCCTCGCAAAACCCGTGCCCCTACTGGCACGCCAATGTTTCCTCCTAGGCCGGATCGGTCGCCCTATCATTCAGGGGTACCGTCCGAGAAAACATATCCCCATCTCCTATGTATAAGTTGTCCTATGACCATGCGAATGCGTGTCCGACTCGATCGTGAACATAAAATGCATGGTGAAATATTAAAATAAGTACAGACAACAGTGCATCATCATTCACCTCATTCATGTCATGTTCAATGACTTATTCATTATAAATATTACCATCATTTTACTTGGTGATCTCAACGATCCCAAGCCTCATCAATTCTCATTGTTTCTAATCATTCATTTCTTGTTCCATCAAATCAGATACATTGAAGCATTCCTACATTATTCATTTCAAAAGGAACATGTAGCATTTCATTTCATAGGGACAATATCATTTATTTCATTGCTTATATTAAAATAGGTAACAACAACAGTTATACAGAAGGTACATGATTCTATTATTTCATTTGGATCATTGGGTCGATAGCATAGCCAGTTCTCTTCTTATTCTATCATTCACGAGGCGTCTAATTATTCAAGTGTTCTACTCATTCCGACAACGTTAAGCATCAGGGACATTATCAATTCATTCTCAGGTATCATCACATTAGTAGTTCAAGTGTGATTCGTTCAGTAATTCAAAGTTCATGGGTTATTCATTCAATGATTTCCAGCATATGCATCTCTATTATTCAGCAACTAAAATATAGGACATTTTAGGATAATTCATAGTATTACATTATTCCATTTATTAAGCATGCAGGAATAAGAAGGAAGGAGGACAGTTCTACTTGCTTCGCATAATGGTCTTCCTGCTCCGATCAAACTTATCTTCCAATGGACATAGCTCCACCGACGAGCCACGTTCCAACAGTTAATCCGTCTAGCTAGCTAAAAGAGACTGCATCAGTCCCAACTCTCTTGATCTCCAACATAAGTCACGGTCCAACATTCTGATCCCATCCAACAAGCCAACCAAATGCCTCGTGCGGAGCGGGGCATTACATAATATACCACTCAGAAAAAGTTTCGTCCTCGAAACTTAAGAGAACAATTCATCTTACTAATTTACTTAGTCACAACAAGTTACTCATTCAGCTTCAATTCAATATTTATTTCAGTACACTCGGTCATCTCAAAATAGCTATCCAACTGTACCATTTTAATCCATCAACGATTCGATCTGTCTTTCTCTTTTCCAAATACTTGTAACTTCTTATTGATTCACCAACATTTTCCTTACATTTCTATCTTGGTCGCAACATATCACTTCGTTTGGATCCATACACATATTTTAGGCGTCCCCAAAATATATGCATTTCAGCCAAAGTCCGTGCTAGTGCAATAAACTCTTCCTATAATATTATCTCAGTCGCAATCTATCACTTCGGCTAGATCCATACACATATTTTAGGCGTCCCCAAAATATATATACTTCAGCCAACTTCCATGTTAGTGCGATTCAATAAGCCATGGTATAACTCTCTTTTCCAAACCCGACTTAGCATCCTTTCAATTGACTTATTACTATATTCACTTGCCACAATCACTATCTTCCAGGCCACAACACTTAACATTAGGGACAACTTGGGTAAGCTCTCTATCCAAGCATGATATTTCTAACATTCGGTCAATGGTCTAATTTAGAGCCAATCATATCAAGAGTTCACAACATGCAATCATATTCCTTCCCAAATCCAACAATATTTCTTACCGAAGCAATTCATCTTTTCTAAAAGATACAATCCGACGTCACCCACTATCGATTACCCGAGTCAGGGTATAATTCTATGCAACAGTCAAGGTTAACCCAGCTACCCGACTATGGATTCCGGTCAAACATCTCTAAGGCACAAGTTGAAGCATATATTTCCTTAGGTTAATACTCATCACCACCATCTCTCATTCAATGCCACAAGGTCATCCTATGGGTCTCCAATGGTCACCTATTATTCAATCAATCTCTAAGGTTAGTTACACTGACAGCTAAACTTAATCATTCAGGTGACTTCCTTAGAGTGAACGACTACTAGGGTTATACTAGTTCTTCTTAGGGCCAATAAGCAACCGACGGTCTAAGGAACTCTACCCAAACCTATGGGTATCAACTCAGTCTGAATAACTAATCGCCATTGTCGGCTACGCCAACAATTGGTAAGTCGTCAACTGGTAACTAGGGTCAAGTCTATCTATCCAGGGTCTCCTCAAGGAAATAGTTCACACAGAGGCTCATTCTAGACTTATCCAACAATCGACTAAGTTCGATCTAGCAACATTACGGTCAAATCCTGACATGACATACGATTCTCATCGTTCTAATAATCCATCAAGTAAATTCTCAATGATTCAATTTCTATTCCAATTCCTTTGTACCCATACGAACCCATAAGCCAAGGCTAACTATTCAAGGGTCATCGATTTCGATAGTCTTAACATAACTGTGGAATCATACTATTCAGTCTGTATAACGAAGTCACACCACTAAGTCATAAGCCAGCAATCTATACATTACACCATCTACCGACACTATCCAATATATTTCGTGATTCTAAATCTTATTCATTTCCCAGCCATCAAAATTTGATACGGACATTCTTAAAATTCCCTACTTCAAGGGTCGAGTAGTTCATTCCATTCAATCCTACAATTCATGTATCAATTAACCATTCTCTATGCAACGCAAATATTCAGTGTTGCTACTTGTTACTTTTCTAGTACAATTTAGTTCCTCAGTATACATGTACATATGCAATAACTATCCTTTGGTGATCAAGATGGATTAACATCTATTACACCTTAGGGTCAAAGCACAGATTTCTAATATTCCTTTGGGTCACCGACAATATTTCCAAAACTTTTAGCTTAGCAACCAACTTGTATTAGCCACATATGATTTATTTTCAACCAATTGAAGTCAACATTCAGATGTTCTAAGCTACAACATTCTCTAGCCAAATCCATTTACCCATAGCATACTAACTGTCTTACTAGTCTGAGTCATCACTCGACCAAACAATTTCTAACCAAGCCACCGATTACAATTTTTGACAATCTCACTACCCAACATAACATCACCGTCAAGGGACACTTGAGTCATCTTAGCAACAACACATGACTTCCAGCTAAGTCTCGACACTATCCATTACCCTCAGATAGTCTCATTGTTATCCGATGGAAAGGGTCAACATACATCTAGTTCTGAGGTGGTAGAGGCAATATACCACTCAGAAATGAAGCCATTCCCAAACAATACCAACTCAAATCTATTTCGTACATTCGTGATCTATAATGATCACAACACTTAACCAACATCCCGGGGTCTCAATATCACAAGCCAACACACATGAGTCAACTTACCAGTTTCGTTGAACTCATCCATTAATTACCCTATCCATAATTATTTTCCAACGTCACATGTAATTCTCAACTTGTTACAGCATATATAACCGCTTTTCTTTATTCCCATATTCCAACAGCATTCACAATATAGCATACTATGGCATCAAATCATTGTTGGGTTATTTGTGTCCAAGCCAACAACAATCATTCATTCAGGGGCATCACATTGTATATAGACTTATTGTATGGAACATCCAGTGAGAAGCCAAGAGGGTCAACGAACTTTCAGACACAAACAACATAGGATGATTACCGAACAACAACAGCATAATCGCGAAAGCAATCTTTGATTTAATCGCGAAAACAACTTTGGTTAATCATCGATGCAACTTTGATTTGAAATGAATCAAAAAAGAGACCAAGCACGTAAAGCCGTGCTCTGATACCAATTTGTCACACCCCGATTCGTAGAGTCAATTATTCACATATTTATCTCTTGGAATCGATCGTCCTCGCTTGGGCGTAATGCCGTACAAGTCTGGTATTGCACTTGTACAAGGCAAAGATGGTACATAATTGATTATCTCCAAATAGGAAGACATCGCTGCGACCGAAGTAGACAAATTAAAGTTAATGAGGACAATCTCTCTCATTGAATAGAAATATATCACTTTTTTATAGCAGCAGAGATAAAAGGATAACTTGAAGTCACACAGAGATATATAGAACTTTATTCTCTTTATTGATAAATGAAGAAGAGTACAAGACTTGTATTGAAGTACAATGCTTACAACAATTCTCACATTACATTGAAAGCCAACTGAACAATGCTACAAAGCTTACATTTGACACTTGGATACATTGGATTACAACTCGATATACCGACTTGGCTTACAACTCACTGATACAACTGATTACAATGTTTCATACATTATGCCCTTTATAAACAGAAGACATCATCTTGTACAAGGAGAGCTTCTGTATGTCCAACAAATCTTTAATGCCGCAGGACCAATCAAGCCAATCTTCGTGTGTAGAGCATCCCAAGCATGAGCACCTGCCCACAAAACGTGGGTCAGTACATCATCTATGTACTGGCGAGCATAATCCAACCTACTCGCCTAAACCAACACTAACAGGTCAATTTTAGCAAGCATTTAATAGAATGATCTTTCTACATGGGGCCTAGCATCAGTTTACAGTTCATGGGCAATATTCATAATAAAACAGGTAAACATATTCTTAATAGCGTTCATGTGAAGGCATCATTAAAGCATACTTGGTGTTATCATGAAAAGGCATCATTGAGGCATCAATGGTTCTAACATCTTGAATATGTTATGACAATTATCATAAAAAGCGTCACTTAGCATGTATCTTATGATTTGAGCAACAGTTATTAGTAAGGCATCTTACAAGCATACTGAATTTAACATGTTAAGCAAATTCTCATATTGAAAGACTACACACAACATCATTTACATGGCAAGTTAAGCACGCAAGTTAAACCAACATATATATTTAGTATATCACATTTAAGTGATTTCTTACCGATAGCCAACTCCCTCGTACCTGCATCAAATACAGGTTAGCAGATATACTTACTCTGCCTGCACAAAACATTCATTAGCGTGCATCCTGACTACATGGTCACTGGTGTTATTTAACCATACGAACGTTGCCATATAGGTCTTCATCAGTAATGCGATGACTCCAGAGAAGGTAGCTAGCCCCAAAGGATGTCTCACAAAACCCGTGCCCCTACTGGCATGCCAATGTTTCCTCCTAGGCCGGATCGGTCGCCCTATCATTCAGGGGTACCGTCCGACAAAACATATCCCCATCTCTTATGCATAAGTTGTCCTATGACCATGCGAATGCGTGTCCGACTCGATCGTGAACATAAAATGCATGGTAAAATATTGAAATAAGTACAGACAATAGTGCATCATCATTTATCTCATTTAAGTCATGTTCAATGACTTATTCATTCTCAATATTACCAATATTTCACTTGGTGATCTCAACGATCCCAAGCCTCATCAATTGTAACGCCCGTATTTCGGAAAACATATTTTGATTAGGCCCATATGTATTTCAGACCTGTATTTTATTTTCTCGGATTTTGGCCTGTAATTGTATTTTGGCTCGACTTACGGATTTTGGTTTTCTCGTAAATTGAGTTTTTGGACCTGGCGTGGTTTTATTCTTTGTGGAGAGGATTTGGTTTGGTTTGCTTTGGACTACCCTTAGTTAAACTCCACCCTCAACACAACACACCCTCCCTTATTAAAACCACACCTAACTTTTCTCTCTCCTCATTACTCTTATATTAATTTTCTTCATCTTCTTCTTCCTTCCTCCACACAACACCCAACCTCCATAGGCAAGTGCACCTTGCCACCAAATAGGAACCCTATTTTATTTGTCCATTAGTTAGATTAGGCCATGGTGAATCACATTAGAACTTGGCATTTTGTGATTTGGAGTTTCCATTTTCTAGATCTAAGTTTTAACCATTTTCGGATTTTCTTGGTTTTGATCTATTAAACTTAGATTTTTGCTTGTTTTGAGGTTTCCATGTGGTAGAGAATTCAATTTTACACAAGTTAGGACTATGAAAATCTAAATTTCGTTTTGATTTGGCCAAGTTATGAGATTTGGAATTTTGGTGTTCTTGGGTTCTCTTCTCAGCCTGTTGGAGAAGAAGACCTCGGCCAGCGCTCTTTAGCACTGGGCTGACCCGCGCTCGGCGCCCTTTGGCGAACCGTACCCCCCTCTCGCTGGCGCTCTTTAGCTCCAGCGCAGCTCACTTCCTAGCGCAGCTCACTTCCTAGCGCAGCTCACTCCCCCAGCGCAGCTCGACTCCAGCACAGCTCGACTCCAGCGCAGCTCACTTCCTAGCGCAGCTCAACCCCAACGTAGCTTGACCCTAGCGCAACTCGACCCCAGTGTAGCTCAACCCCTGCGCAGCTCGACTCTAGCGCAACCCGACACCAGCGCAGCTCGACCCTAGCGCAATCTGACCCCAACGCAACTCGACCCCAGGAACCCCAGCGCAATCTACTTGCCCATGGTAGTTTGGTTTATTTCCTTAGGCTTGGCTTCTCTTTTGTTGATTAGAGTTCTGAGATCTTGTTCCACCCAACACGACCTGGCACGGTTTCGGTGTTTTGCTTATGACTAGTACGGTTTTCGTGATTTTTGTGATTATGATCCTAGTACTTCTGATCTTCTTAGTAGTGACCCGGTGGGGTGCGCTCTTAACTTGTAAACTGTGATTCATGATTAATCTTATAACTGGATAACTTGATAGTGGTCCATGGCGGTGCGCTCCTGACTTGTAACTTGACTTGATGTTGTTGCGATGGCGAACTTGACTCATATAACCAACTCTGACACCGTGGGTGTTCATTCTTGCTGCTTCGTGCAAACCACTTGTCTTGTCTTGTCTTGCATCATGTCTAGGACGTGACTCCCTGTTTACCACGGTCAGGGATTCGCACTGAATATGGATTAGGCTAATTACTAGATCAAACTATAGTGCATGGAGAATTCCCAGTCACAGACGATCTCGTTATCTGGGCGCTTTAAATGGACTTGTAGCCTGCCGACGAGTAGGGCACATTTCCAGCACACTGTCATGTGTTGCACCCTCTAAGTCACCTAAGGGTACATTATCTTCCGGGCAATGTACCCAACCATACTCTCAACCCGCGGAAGGATAACTGGATAGTCTGCAGGGCTTGGGACTGGAAATTTCTCATTTGCACCTTGTTAGTAATTAGGCATATGATAACCCTAGTTAGTTAAGTAGTAAGCCGTAGTATTTGCTTGGCCGCTTGTGAATGGATGGTGTCCAGCCCTGTCTAAGTCTCGTCTAGTCCCAGTACCTGGTTTCTCTTGAGCATGTTTGTTTTACTTATCTTAACAATAAATGGGTAGAGACAAGGTGCTATTCAGGCGAAGGGTACAACCCCGGTCCTTGTTTGGTTAAGGGTTGTAACCTGGCTCCCGAAATGGTTCCACGTCCCTAGTCGTTTATTGTCTTGTTGTACTCTTCATTAATGGTACTTTTTTTCTATTTTCTTATGATCTAATATGCTGGCTTTCGTTCTTATTTCGTGGCCTCCTTTGTGGCACTTGCTCTTTCTGGGGATTGACCCAGCTGGTTTTGTGTGGCCATATTTCGGAGCAGCTTCCGAAGATCTACCGAACTTCCAGCCCAATGGTGACAACTAGACGGAACCCGGGCTACGAGTAGGTTTTTCTTTTTGATTTGCTCACTACATTGTAAAATTATTCTTTTGAGGCATTTAGCCGACGAGCACCTGTTAGCTCGATGCATATTTACTTACTGTCTGCCTACGGGCTATAACATGATTAACAAATCCTAGGGTTGATCATGTATGACTGAACTCTTGCTAGTCTTGATATTTTGTACGACTAGCTTCATGATCATCCAATATGTAATGTATAGGACGCCTTGCTATTATATATTTGGTGCTCTGATATCTTGTAACTATTATTGCTTGCTTGAGATTGAGACAATAGGCTTGTTCATGACCATAGGAGACTGTTGGCTTATAGTTAAACCCTCATATATTTAGACAGCCGTGACCGTATAGCGAGGTGGATTCCATTTCAATATACGTAGCTGGCTATGTACGCCCCCGTTCTCCAGTCTTCTGGTTCTGGGGCGTCATATGGTTTAAGTGGTGGCCCACGTAGGTCTTGTAAATCAAGATATGTGAGGGTTTATCGGATAGACGTCTCAATCAGTACTCGTCCTTGATCTCTGTTCATATCCTCTGAATCCCTGGATTCTTGCCCTGATCGTGTGCTTGTATCGTTGATCTGTCCTGGTCCTTCCTTATTGTTCCCTATGTCGTCTTCTTTAGCGGCACTGTACCTGGCCCCGCTGATCAGCGAGGTAGAGCACTTCCCGTGGACCAGCAGCAACCCAGAGATCAAGCCCAGCATTCCGGAGTAGCCTCCAGAGTTGTACCTACTGGAGGAGGGCTACCAGTTCAGCCCGTTCGACCTACCGAGCCTGATGATGGCACCTTGGTAGGTCTCATCAGGACCTTGATAGCTTCCCAGGATCATAGAGGAGATGTCTTACACCAGGCAGTGGCAGATGCTTTGACCAGAGGCGGTCATCCAGGGAACAGCGTGGCCAACAGCTTCAAGCGCTTGAACCCTCCATTCTTCGACGGCAGCGAAGATGCGATTGCCGCGGATGCTTGGCTTCAGGATACCGAGGTAGTTCTGGAAGCAGCTAGGACACCTGAGAATGAGAAGGTGGCGGTGGTACGTCTACAGTTGCTAGACTTAGCTCACAGTTGGTGGGCGGCACAGGCCGTGGGATTAACGGTGTCGGTTACTTGGGCGGTATTTAGAGAAAGATTCCAGACGAAGTATTTTGTTGATGTAGCTCGGTACGATCTGCAGACGAGGCTTACCAACTTGAAGCAAGGAGGCAGGACGGTCGACGGTTATACATCTGAGTTTTCTAGACTCAGTAGGTTTGCCCCCACCTTGGTGGCAACCGAGTTTGGTAGGGCCAAGCGATTCCAGCAGGGGCTGCATTTGGAGATCTTGTTGGCAGTTGAAAAGTTCGAGCACCAGACGTTCGATGCAGTATTAAGGGCAGCTAGAAGACACGAGTATACCTCCCAGAGGATCGTGGATAGGACCGGAGATAGGAAGCGGTCCAACAATTAAATGCACTAATCATCAGCTCCAGCCCCGGCAGCTAGGGGTTTGACCATTGGAACTCCGAGGCGGGCGGCCTCAGTGACGTCGGTTTAACATTCAACCCCGACGTACCCGCAGCAACAGAAGTAGAAGCAGACTTCTGCGATGGGATGTTCTCATTGCGGGAAGCCAGGGCACGTGGTGGCAGATTGTCGCAGGGCGCAGGGATTATGCCTGGCTTGTGGAGCGACAGATCACAAGATAGGAGCCTGCCCGAATAGGGGTAGTTCGTCCTCTTCCAACCTTACCAGTCCGTCGGTTAGGGGACCAGCACCTATGCAGTAGCAGCAGTACCCGAGGCCATTGTTGCCTCAGGCCCAGGCATTTCAGCAGCAAAACCAGCAGCAGTACACCCAGGCTCAAGTGCAGAGTAGGAAGAGAGGTTTCCAGCAGAGGGGGCCCGCAGCCAGAGGACAAGGTCAGGCAATGATGATGACTATAGAAGAAGAGGTTGCACCAGGTGAAGTAGTAGCAGGTACTATCCTCGTCAACTCCTCTCCAGCATTGGTATTATTTGATTCTGGTGCATCGCATTCATTCATGTCTGCACGATTCACAACACGGATAGGATTGAAGCCAGAGTCATTATCAGTAAGGCTCAATATACTTACTGGGAATGGTCTTGTGGGAGTAGATCGAGTGTTTTCCTCGTGTCGGATCGTAGTTAGCGGTAGAGAGTTCCCCGCTAGATTTATAGAGTTTCCTATGGCAGACTATGATGTTGTCTTAGGCATGGATTGGTTGAGGAACCAGTATGTTAGGATAGACTGCCACATAGGCAGGGTTGTTTTCAGCATTCCAGGCGTGCCAGAGTTTTTATTTTCCAGAGGCGAAGTGGAGCCATCTTCCCCAGTATTGCGGATGGCAGTAGCAGCAGTACAGTTGCCCCGGATAGTTGAAGAGTTCCCAGATGTCTTTCCAGAGGAACTTCCATGGATGCCGCCAGAGCGGGAGATCGAGTTCACTATAGACTTGATCCTCGGGATGGCACCAGTATCAGAGCGAGTCTACAGGATGGCGCCTTCAGAGTTGGAGATTTTGTACAAGATGATTGAAGAACTGAGGACCAAGGGATTCATTCGTGCAAGTGGATCACCTTGGGGAGCCCCGATGCTTCTTGTGAAGAAGAAAGATGGTACATCCAGGTTATGTGTAGATTATCGTACCTTGAACTCGATGACAATCAAGAACAGGTACCCTCTCCCAAGGATAGATGACTTGTTTGATCAACTCAAGGGGGCTTCAGTGTTTTCGAAGATAGACTTACGATCAGGATACCACCAGATCAGGGTCAGAGAGCAGGACATTCCAAAGACAGCATTCAGATCAAGGTATGGGCATTGGGAGTTTCTTGTTATGCCATTCGGAGCAACCAATACGCCAGCCGTATTCATGGACCTCATGAATCGTATTTTTATGCCTTACTTGGATCAGTTCGTGATTGTGTTCCTAGATGACATCCTGGTCTACAGCAAGAGCGAAGCAGAGCACAAGCAGCATCTCAAAATCGTCCTTCAGACGCTTAGAGAGCGTCAGTTGTACGCCAAGTTCGGTAAATACGAGTTCTGGCTCGATCATATTTCGTACTTGGGTCATATCATTACCCGAGGAGGAGTGGAAGTGGATCCCCAGAAGATTATGGCTATCGAGACATGGCCAGTTCCTAGCTCAGTGGCAGAGGTTCGCAGCTTCCTTGGATTAGCCGGCTACTACCGGCGATTCGTTTCAGATTTTTTAAAGATTTTGGTGCCGATGACCCAGTTGACCCGCAAGGATATGCCGTTCGTATGGACAGCAGAGTGCCAGGAATCATTTGAGAAGTTAAAGCAAGGTTTGGTAACGGCTCCCATTCTCACACTTTCAGATGGGACCGGAGGATTCACAGTTTATTACGACGCTTCAGGCAGAGGATTGGGGTGTGTCTTGATACAGCATGGAAAGGTAATAGCTTATACATCATGTCAACTTCGTGATCATAAGAAGAATTACCCGATCCACGATTTGGAACTGGCGGCGGTAGTGTTTGCGCTTAAGCATTGGCGGCACTACTTGTACGGAGATAGAGTGGAGATATTTACTGATCACAAGAGCCTGAAGTATATTTTCACCCAGAAGGACCTTAACATGCGGCAGAGAAGATGGCTCGAGCTACTGGTGGACTATAATATGAATTTGCAGTATCATCCAGGGAAGGACAACGTTGTAGCAGATGCATTGAGCAGGAGAGCCGGAGTTTACTTCCTAACGGCGCAACCAGAGTTATGGGAAGATCTTCATAATATGGGAAATGAAGTGGTTCTTCCTACCAACGTGGCATTGATGGCCAGTCTACAGGTTCAGTCCAGCATAGTTGAGAGGATCCGGAGGGCGCAGTCAGCAGATTCCAAGCTTCAGTGACTCAGAGCAGAGTGTGAGACAGGAAGAAGGCTAGAGTTGTGCATTCATGAAGATGGTACACTTCGATATGGCACTCATCTTTGTGTACCCAGTAGAGATATCAGACAGGAGGTCATGGCAGAAGCTCACAGTTCACAGTATTCTATTCATCCCGGTGGCACGAAGATGTATAGAGACATTCATCAACATTTCTGGTGGAATAGCATGAAGAGGGAGATAGCCCGGTTTGTCTCTCGGTGTTTGGTTTGCCAGCAGGTTAAAGCAGAACATCAGAGGCCCGTCGGACTTCTTCAGTCCTTGCCAATTCCAGAATAGAAGTGGGAGCATGTGACCATAGATTTTGTGACTGGATTGCCTAGATCCCCAGCTGGTCGAGATGCTATTTGGGTTATAGTTGATAGGCACACGAAAGTGGCTCACTTTCTCCCGTTAAGAGTTGGGCAGTCTATGGCTCAGCTAGCAGAAATGTACCTCAGGCAGATTGTCAGGCTTCACGGTGTGCCCATTAGTATCACCTCGGACAGGGATTCAAGATTCATATCACACTTTTAGCGTAGCCTACAAGAGAGTTTGGGAACTCACCTTCAGTTTAGCTCAGCTTATCACCCGCAGACAGATGGCTAGTCGGAACGCACAATCCAGACTCTTGAAGATATGTTGAGATCTTATACCCTTGACTTCGGTGGTTCATGGGAGGAGAACCTGCACCTGGTAGAATTCTCGTACAATAATAGTTTCCAGGCCAGTATTCAGATGGCCCCGTTCAAGGCACTGTATGGTAGGAATGTAATGCCTGTGTTCGTATTACGTATATGGAATACGTATACGTATTTTATCTTGTATTTGTATATCTTCTTGGTTTGGTTTGGCTTGGTTATTCTTGGTTCGGGTTGGCTTGGTTCGGTTTAGGATTTGCTTTTGGTTCATTATGAACCAAAGGGTGAACCCCCTACCTACCACCACCACTACCATTTATTAACCCCTTCTCCTTTCTCTCTTCATTTATCATCTTCTCCACCATTACTTCCTTACCTACCAGAGAGAGAGTGTGCTCTAGGCAAGTGCAACTTGCTTCATGGAGGAACTCTAATTTTATTGCTTCATTCTCTTCCTTACATCATTTTAACTTACTTTAGTACTTGGCATTTTCACTTTCCATGGCTAGATTCTTGTAGATCTAAGTCTATTTTATTTTTGGAATTCTTGGGTTTTGATCTACCAAATCTTGTTATTTTCGAGTTTTGATGGTTCTATGTTGTAGAGAATTTTGTTCTATCCCATTTTGACATATGGAAGTTCGGATTTGGACTCCGGATGAAGGTTCTATGCAGCTTGGTGGTTATGGCTTCTTGGTGTTCTTCTCGGAAGTTTGGAGAAGAAGAACAGTACTTGACTTGACCGCATGAACATTTCATGCGGTAAGTGTTCTCCTAGCCGCATGGACTTTTTCCCACTTAGCCGCATATGCGCCCTTGCTTTTCCTGGCCGCATGAACTTGTACTCCTTACTAGCCGTATGAGCCCTTGAACTGACCTGGCCGCATGAGCTCCTAACTGAGCCGCAAGCACCCCTTCATATACTGGCCGCATAGGCGTGTAACCTGTCTGGCCGCATAAAGCCTTGCTTCCAAGCCGCATATGCATCGGCACCCTTGGCCGCATGAGGCTGAGTCCATTTCCAGTCGCATATGCACCCTTCACTCCCAGCCGTATGATACTACACTCGCGAGCCGCATGGACCCATCCCCGCCAGCCGCATGAATTCCCTATCCTCCTGACCGCATATGTCTTGTCTTTCTCAGCCGCATGACTGAGCGGATCTCTGAGCCGCATATGACTGATACCCCCCTTTTGACCGCATAAGCCTGACCCTATTCAGTCGCATGGGCTGTTCTCTTCCAGCCGTATGAGATCATTCCTGGCCGCATATGTCTTAGCCGCATGGCTCTCCTATAGTCCTGTCTATTGATATTTTATTAGATAACCTGACATGAACTTGATTTTACTTAATATGTTTGGAATAACTATTGTACAGGACATGGTATGACAAGGAACTAGCATAACACGACAGTGACCCATAGTGGTGCACACTTGACATGATAACCTGACATGATAGTGGCCCGCCGTGGCGCACTCCTGACAAAGTATACTTGACATGATAACCTGACATGATATATCTTGATAAGCTGTTGCGACGGCTACCTGACATGACATGACCTGTATAATTAATCTGGACACCGTAGGCGATTGTGCTTGTACAAATAAACTAGTCTTGTCTTGCATCATGTCTAGGGAGGGACTCTTGAGTACCACGGTCAGGAGTACCTACTGAAATGGACTAAGGCTAAATAACTAGATTAATACATTAGTCATAAAGAGATCTCCCAGCTACAGGCAATCCCGTTACCTGGGCACACCTTGGGATCTGTAGCCTGTCGTCGAGTAGGGCACATTTCCAGCACACTGTCATGTGTTGCACCCTTCAAGCTACCTAAGGGTACATGCGTTTCCTGGACGATGTATCCACCTGAATTCAACTCTAATCTTTCAACCCGGGTAACCTGGATGGTCTGCAGGGCTTATGGCTGTGGAATAATCTCACTGCATCTTGTTAGTAATTAGGCTTGTGACAACCCTAGTTAGTTAAAGTATCAAGCCGTAATTCTTGATTGGCCGTGAAATGATTGGATGGAGTCTAACCAGTCTAGCCTTGTCCTGATCCTGATTACTGCATGACCAGAATGCTTGTATTTATTTTACCGATAAATGGTAAGAATTCCAAGTTCTGTTCAGACGAAGGGTTACAACCCCGGTCCTTGTTTGGTTTACGGGTTGTAACCTGGTTATCTGAATAGTTCCATGGTTATCTCGTCGTATATCATCCTGATATATTTTCTTTATTTCCAGTTCTTACCTTATTTATACTCTTGTGCTGATTGCTGGTTTTAGTTCCTAAGTGAAGCTTCCTTTGTGGCACTTGCTCTTTCTGGGGTCTGATCCAGTTGGTTTTGTGTGGCCAGATTTCGGAGCAGCTCCAGAGGATCTACCGACTTTCCAGCCAGATGGTGGCCACTAGACGGAACCCTGGCAACGAGTGGGTTTATTTTTGATCTCCCACTTTATTGTAAAAATATTCTTTTAAGGCGTTTAGCCGACGAGCACCTGTTAGCTCGGTTGCACTTTACTTACTGTCTGCCTACGGGCTGTAACATGATTAACAGATCCTAGGGTTGATCATGTATGACTAAACTCTTGCTAGTCCTAATATTTTGTAACGACTAGCTTCATGATCAGCTGAATATGTAATATTTGGGATACCTTATTATTGTATATTTAATGATCATACATCTTGTAACATTTACTTACTTGCTTGTGATTGAGACACTAGGCTTGTTCATGACCATAGAAGACTGTTGGCTTGTAGTAAACCCTCATGTATCTAGACAGCCGTGACCGTATAGCGAGATAGAATCTATTTCATATACGTAGCTGGCTATGTCTGCCCCCGCTCTCCAGTATTCTGGTTCTGGGGCGTGACAAGGAAGTACAGATCCCCGTTAGCCTGGGATGATGTTGGAGAAGGCAGATGCTTGGTCCAGAAATGATTACCCAGATAGTTGAAGTAGTCAGAAGAATCAGAGATCGTCTTCGAGTGGCCCAAGATCGCCAGCGCCATTGGGCCGATGCTCATCGACGTCCCTTAGAGTTTGCTATCGGCGACCATGTATTCCTTAGGATCACGTCTAACCGCGGCGTCATTCGCTTTGGCGTACGGAGAAAGCTTAGTCCTAGGTATATAGGGTCGTTCGATATCCTGGAGCGAGTAGGAGATGTATCATATCATCTCGTTCTTCCGCCGTCGCTAAGTGAGGTGCATGATGTATTCCATGTGTCCCAATTACGACGGTACATCCCGGACCCGAGCCATATCCTGGACCATTTGGAATTGGTTGTTGGTACCAACCTTTCGTATGAGGAGAGGCCCGTGTCTATATTGGACCGGAGAGAAAAGATACTCAAGAACAAGACTATTAGCTTAGTCCGTGTTGCTTGGGGTCATCACTCTCTAGGTGAGTCAACGTGGGAGCGTGAGGATGACATCCGATCGCGATACCCCGACTTGTTTGACTCGTAAGGTATAATGTCCTCCTTATGCCTTATGCTTTCCATCCCTTGCTTGCATGTATGATTGTTTGATTGTTTGCTTAGTGTAGCTTATTTGTGGATAGTATAGCTGGCTCTTACATCTCTAAGCATCTTGATTTAAATTCTGAGGACGGAATTCTTTTAAGGTGGGTAGAGTTGTAACGCCCGTATTTCGAAATACGTATTTTGATTAGGCCCATATGTATTTCGGACCTGTATTTTATTTTCTCGGATTTTGGCCTGTAATTGTATTTTGGCTCGACTTGCGGATTTTGCTTTTCTCGTAAATTGAGTTTTTGGACCTGGCGTGGTTTTATTCTTTGTGGAGAGGATTTGGTTTGGTTTGCTTTGGACTACCCTTAGTTAAACTCCACCCTCAACACAACACACCCTCCCTCATTAAAACCCCACCTAACTTTTCTCTCTCCTCATTACTCTTCCATTAATTTTCTCCATCTTCTTCTTCCTTCCTCCACACAACACCCGACCTCCATAGGCAAGTGCACCTTGCCACCAAATAGGAACCCTATTTTATTTGTCCATTAGTTAGATTAGGCCATGGTGAATCACATTAGAACTTGGCATTTTGTGATTTGGAGTTTCTATTTTCTAGATCTAAGTTTTAACCATTTTCGGATTTCCTTGGTTTTGATCTATTAAACATAGATTTTTGCTTGTTTTGAGGTTTCCATGTGGTAGAGAATTCAATTTTACACAAGTTAGAACTTTGAAAATCTAAATTTCGTTTTGATTTAGCCAAGTTATGAGATTTGGAATTTTGGTGTTCTTGGGTTCTCTTCTCAGCCTGTTGGAGAAGAAGACCTCGGCCAGCGCTCTTTAGCGCTGGGCTGACCCGCGCTCGGCGCCCTTTGGCGAAGTGCCCCCCTCTCGCTGGCGCTCTTTAGCTCCAGCGCGGCTCACTTCCTAGCGCAGCTCACACCCCCAGCGCAGCTCGACTCCAGCGCAGCTCACTTCCTAGCACAGCTCAACCCCAGCGCAGCTTGACCCTAGCGCAACCCGACCCCAGCGCAGCTCAACCCCAGCGCAGCTCGACTCTAGCGCAATCCGACCCCAGCACAGCTCGACCCTATCGCAATCTGACACTAGCGCAACCCGACCCCAGGAACCCCAGCGCAATCTACTTGTCCATGGTAGTTTGGTTTATTTCCTTAGGCTTGGCTTCTCTTTTGTTGATTAGAGTTCTGAGATCTTGTTCCACCCAACACGACCTGGCATGGTTTTGGTGTTTTGCTTATGACTAGTACGGTTTTCGTGATTTCTGTGATTATGATCCTAGTACTTCTGATCTTCTTAGTAGTGACCCGATGGGGTGCGCTCTTAACTTGTAAATTGTGATTCACGATTAATCTTGTAACTGGATAACTTGATAGTGGCCCATGGCGGCGCGCTCCTGACTTGTAACTTGACTTGATGCTGTTGCGATGGCGAACTTGACTCATATAACCAACTCTGACACCGTGGGTGTTCATTCTTGCTGCTTCGTGCAATCCACTTGTCTTGTCCTGTCTTGCATCATGTCTAGGACTTGACTCCCTGGTTACCACGGTCAGGGATTCGCACTGAATATGGATTAGGCTAATTACTAGATCAAACTATAGTTCATGGAGAATTCCCAGTCACAGGCGATCTCGTTATCTGGGCGCTTTAAATGGACTTGTAGCCTGCCGACGAGTAGGGCACATTTCCAGCACACTGTTATGTGTTGCACCCTCTAAGTCACCTAAGGGTACATTGTCTCCCGGGCAATGTATCCAACCATACTCTCAACCCGCGGAAGGATAACTGGATTGTCTGCAGGGCTTGGGACTGGGAATTTCTCATTTGCACATTGTTAGTAATTAGGCATATGATAACCCTAGTTAGTTAAGTAGTAAGCCGTAGTATTTGCTTGGCCGCTTATGAATGGATGGTGTCCAGCCCTGTCTAAGTCTCGTCTAGTCCCAGTACCTGGTTTCTCCTGAGCATGTTTGTTTTACTTATCTTAACAATAAATTGGTAGAGACAAGGTGTTATTCAGGCGAAGGGTACAACCTCGGTCCTTGTTTGGTTAAGGGTTGTAACCTGGCTCCCGGAATGGTTCCACGTCCCTAGTCGTTTATTGTCCTGTTGTACTCTTCATTAATGGTACTTTTTTTCTATGTTCTTTTGATCTGATATGCTGGCTTTCGTTCTTATTTCGTGGCCTCCTTTGTGGCACTTGCTCTTTCTGGGGTTTGACCCAGCTGGTTTTGTGTGGCCAGATTTTGGAGCAGCTCCCGAAGATCTACCGAACTTCCAGCCCAATGGTGACAACTAGACGGAACCCGGACTACGAGTGGGTTTTCCTTTTTGATTTGCTCACTACATTGTAAAATTATTCTTTTGAGACGTTTAGCCGACGAGCACCTGTTTGCTCGATGCATATTTACTTACTGTCTGCCTACGGGCTGTAACATGATTAACAAATCCTAGGGTTGATCATGTATGACTGAACTCTTGCTAGTCTTGACATTTTGTACGACTAGCTTCATGATCATCCATTATGTAATGTATGGGACGCCTTGCTATTATATATTTGGTGCTCTGACATCTTGTAACTATTATTGCTTGCTTGAGATTGAGACAATAGGCTTGTTCATGACCATAGGAGACTGTTGGCTTGTAGTTAAACCCTCATATATCTAGACAGCCGTGACCGTATAGCGAGGTGGATTCCATTTCAATATACGTAGCTGGCTATGTACGCCCCCGCTCTCAAGTCTTCTGGTTCTGGGGCATTACATCAATTTTTATTGTTTCCAATCATTCATTTCTTGTTCCATCAACTCAGATACATTGAAGCATTCCCATATTATCCATTTCTAAAGGAACATGTAGCATTTCATTTCATAGGGACAATATCATTCATTTCATTGCTTATATTAAGACAGGCAACAGCAACAGTTATGCAGAAGGTACATGATTCTATTATTTCATTTGGATCATTGGGTCAATAGCATAGACAGTTCTCTTCTTATTCTATCATTCACGAGGCGTCTCATTATTTAAGTGTTCTACTCGTTCCAACAACGTTAAGCATCAGGAACATTATCAATTCATTCTCAGGCATCACCACATTAGTAGTCCAAGTGTGATTCGTTCAGCAATTCAAAGTTCATGGGTTATTTATTCGATGATTTCCAGCATATGCATCTCTATTATTCTGCAACTAAAACATGAGACATTTTGGGACAATTCATAGCATCACGTTATTTTATTTATTAAGCATGCAGGAATAAGGAGGAAGGAGGACAATTCCACTTGCCTCGCATAACGGTCTTCCTGCTCCGATCACACTTATCTTCCAATGGACATACCTCCACCGACGAGCCACGTTCCAACACTTAATCCGTCTGGCCAGCTAAGAGAGACTGCATCAGTCTCAACTCTCTTGATCTCCAACATAAGTCACGGTCCAACATTCTGATCCCATCCAATAAGCCAACCAAATGCCTCGTGCGGAGCGGGGCATTACATAAGAGGTGGATATATAGGTTAGGACAGGCCATCTAAGATGTATGTTAGGATTTACCAGAGATTAAGTATAGCTAATTTTATATTAATTCTCAGTTTGATGATTTAAATGGACTTGAGATACAAGTATAATTTGTTTTCCTAGGCTGGCAAGACACATATTCTCAGTGAGCTTTTGCAATAATAATTACTTAGTATGCAATTATAAAACTCGATTGTTTCTCAATATATAAAGTTAGATCTGAAAGGCGCTCCTCTCCCAATGAAACTATAAAGTTAGTCATTTGCTCTTTCCTAAATTTACAATCCGGCTAGTGTTATGATCAGGAATACAGTTGAAGAAGACACAAATGCGATATGGATATTGTCATTAAATGAAAATTTTAAATATAGATATTTTACATATTCCCTTCCCAGACGCTGCATTAGGGGGTGTCTTGTGGTAGTGGGACCCCCTTAAGTTACATATACAAATTGGGTATGAGACTACTAGTGTCATGGCACATGTGATGCATGTGCAACATATTTTTACAAATGTTGATAACATTTATTGTAGCAAAAATAATATACAACAAAATTTATTTTAAAAATTATTATTTACTGACAAGATTTTTTTGTTAGAAATGTTGATACCATCTTATTTAAAAAAAATCCAACCAACTTAAAATATAGACTTTCGCTATAGGAAATTACTGAACTGATAAAATTATAATAATAAAATGTTATTTGTCAATATCTTCGAGCAGCATCTTCATTGACATTACTTGATTGGTAACCCTTGCTTACCTGTAAAGGACTGATAGTCACCAACATTCATAACATCCATTGTCCTGCAAGAAATAAAAAAAGATAGTGATAATTAAGCATATGTTTAATTTCATCAATTAATAGTACCGAGTGAATCCACCGAAAATCCTACTATAATCTATTAAATTTAATAAGAGGTCCATTTCATAAATATACTGAGTGAATCAGACTCTCTCAAAAAACTTCAGTAGTTTTTAAGTTTTCAATTTGATATCATCTTATATAGAAGACAACTACCATAATTTAAACTTAAATAATCAAATTAATCGACTATTGTTCATTTGATCTAATTCATAGTTTCAAATTTATAGTTTAAAATCTAATCTATATGAAGTTTTAATGTAAGCAGATCTAACTAACAATCTATTCTTATAAAAATTAAAATTTCTAATTATAATCAAATTTAATTTAGTCTAATACATACTTACAATCCTAGTTAATGTAATAATTAGTTTAATGTGATTTAAACTAATCTAAATAATTTGAATTAATCTACTTGGATAAAAAATTAAAATTACAGGAGAGTAACCAAAAAGAAGGCAATCTTATTTAGAACTTTGAGCTTGGCCACATCCATCTTGATATTGTACTGTCATTTTCTACAACCTTCAAACATCCCCCAACAAATTTTTAGAATCATTACTACAATATAAGCGAATAGAAAAAAATGGAATATGTCCATTTCTTCTTTATGCCTATATATTAAACCTACATTAGAATATATTTAAATAATATAAACTAGTGTCATGGCACATGCGATCCATGTGCAGCGTATTTTTTAAAAATGTTGATAACATTTATTGTAGCAAAAATAATATACAACAAAATTTATTTAAAAATTATTATTTACTGACAGGATTTTTTTTGTTAGAAATGTTGATACCATCTTATTTAAAAAAAATATCCAACCAACTTAAAATGTAGACTTTCGCTATAGAAAATTACTGAACTGATAAAATTTTAATAATGAAATGTTATTTGTCAATATCTTCGAGCATCATCTTCATTGACATTACTTGATTGGTAACCCTTGCTTACCTGTAAAGGACTGATAGTCACCAGCATTCACAACATCCATTGTCCTGCAAGAAATAAAAAAAGATAGTGATAATTAAGCATATGTTTAATTTCATCAATTAATAGTACCGAATGAATCTACCGAAAATCCTACTATAATCTATTAAATTTAATAAGAGGTCCACTTCATAAATATACTGAGTGAATCAGACTCTCTCAAAAATCTTCAGTAGTTTTTAAGTTTTCAATTTGATATCATCTTATATAGAAGACAACTACCAAAATTTAAACTTAAATAATCAAATTAATTGACTATTGTTCATTTGATCTAATGCATAGTTTCAAATTTATAGTTTAAAATCTAATATATATGAAGTTTTAATGTAAGTAAATCTAAATAACAATCTATTCTTATAAAAATTAAAATTTCTAATTATAATCAAATTTAATTTAGTCTAATACATACTTACAACCCTAGTTAATGTAATAATTAGTTTAATGTGATTTAAACTAATCTAAATAATTTAAATTAATATACTTTGATAAAAAATTAAAATTACAGGAGAGTAACCAAAGAGAAGGCAATCTTATTTAGAACTTTGAGCTTGGCCACATCCATCTTGATATTCTACTGTCATTTTCTACAACCTTCAAACATCCCCCAACAAATTTTTAGAATCATTACTACAATATAAGCGAATAGAAAAAAAAATGGAATACGTCCATTTCTTCTTTATGCCTATAGATTAAACCTATATTAGAATATATTTAAATAATATAAATATATAGAAGACATATTATAGACAAAAACATTCGTTCTTCAAAGCATTTTTCATAACATATAATTACAACATATTAAAAATTTAATCTAACTCCATTTATACAACTAATTTTTAATTTAATTTAAATTAATATAGTTGAATAAAATTTAGACTAATTTAACATAATCTAAAGCAAATTTAAAATTTATTCTAATTCATAATTTAAATATAATTTTACTTTTTCCCATACAAAAAGATTTAGACGATGTGGAACTCTTGACTGTAATTAGAATTTATTCATTTATAATATAAAAATTGTTTAATAAGTACAAACCGATGAAACATTATTAATTTTTAAGATAAATGAACTAACCTGAAGTAAGTCGGAAGTTTGGGAAACTTTCATTTCTAATATTCAATCTCCGAATATTCAAGTACATGGCTAGGATCAGCCACATACCGTCTCAACTGTGATACGTGGAATACGTCGTGGATACCGACTAGTGCAGGTGGCAAGTCTAGCCTGTAAGCCACGTCACCGACTCTTCCGCTGACCACGAAAGGTCTGATGAAGCGCGGGCTAAGCTTCCCACCTCCACCAAAACGTATGGTACCACGAGACGGAGATATCCTCAGAAAAACCATATTTTCGACCTAAACACAAACAAGGTCTCTAATTACTAAATAATCAAACATGATCAAACAAACACAACAACAACCTGCTTCTTTAGACCACCGAATGCGACAGAGTTCGAGTTCACCAAAGAAGAAGGAGAGAGTTGTGATGCACCCACATTGGGGACTCACATGATGATGCAGGACACCCCTCAGCACCCCGTCATCACTGAGTTCGAGGATGTATTCCCCAAGGATTTGCCAAGACTGCCACCTGATCGAGACATTGAGTTTTCTATTGAGCTTATTTTCGGAGCCGAGCCTATTTCGTCCCAAGTATATCGACTAGCACCCAAGGAGTTGGTAGAGATGAAGACACAGATCGACGATTTGTTGGAGAAAGGCTTTATTCGTGCCAGTGCGTCACCATGGGGAGCACCCATTCTTTTTGTTCCAAAGAAAGATGGGACAGTGCGCATGTGCATCGACTATAAAGCATTCAATGTAGTGACGGTAAAGAACAAGTATCCCTTACCGCGTATAGACGATCTATTCTATCAACTGAGTGGAGCAAAAGTATTCTCCAAGATTGACTTACGATCGGTCTATCACCAACTGAAGGTTCGGAAGGAAGATATTCCGAAGACGGCATTTCGATCGAGGTATGGACACTACGAGTTCTTGGTTATGCCTTTCGGTTTGACCAACGCTCCCGCAGTCTTCATGAATTTAATGAACAAGATCTTTCACCAATACTTGGACAAATTTGTATTCGTCTTTATAGATGATATCTTGATTTACTCCAATAGTCAAGAAGAGCACAAGCAGCATCTATGGATTGTTTTGGGAACATTGAGGAATAAGCGACTTTACGTTAGTAAGTGTGAGTTCTTTCTCAAGGAAGTATCATTTCTTGGACACATTGTTACTGGAGACGGTATATCAGTAGATCCAGAGAAGATCACAGCAGTCAAGGCATGGCCCGCTCTTACATCAGCTTCCGAAGTGAGAAGTTTTCTTGGACTTGCGGGTTATTACCGAAGGTTCGTAGAAGATTTCTTTCGAATAGCGGGGCCTATGACTCGTCTCACTTACAAAGATCAGGAGTTCGTATGGACAGATGAATGTCAAGCCGCTTTTGACGAGTTGAAGAAGTGCTTGACCACTGCACCCATCTTGACACTACCATCGGGCCCGGGAGGATTTGTGGTCTACAGCGATGCATCCAGAAGGGATTAGGATATGTATTAATGCAGCACGGTCGTGTGGTAGCATATGCATCAATTGAGGGTACATGAGAAGAATTATCCAACCCACGATCTAGAGCTCGCAACGGTTATCTTTGCCATGAAGCTATGGAGACACTACTTGTACGGCAAGAAGGTTGACATCTACACTGATCATAAGAGCCTCATGTACGTGTTCACATAGAAAGAGTTGAATATGCGACAACGATGTTGGTTGGGGTTGATGAAGGATTACGAGATCGAGCTATATTATCATCCGGGCAAGACTAATGTCGTGGCAGACGCATTAAGCCGAAGGCCCATGGCACACTTCTTGACCACACAAAAGGAGTTGATTAGAGACTTGCAGCAGCTTGGAATCGAGGTAGT
Source organism: Iris pallida (assembly GCA_029216955.1). Classification (NCBI taxonomy): domain Eukaryota; kingdom Viridiplantae; phylum Streptophyta; class Magnoliopsida; order Asparagales; family Iridaceae; genus Iris; species Iris pallida. The sequence goes on along the minus strand of JANAVB010016315.1, from coordinate 10,612 downwards.
ATTGCCTGGAGCAGATAGCGTATTAGCCAATCTCTAAGTGCAATCATCATTAGTAGATCGGATCAAGGCGACATTGCCCACGGATGCTAGATTTCAACGGATTCGAGAGACGACTGAGGCAGGAGAGTAGACGGGATTGAGGATTCATCCCGATGGGATATTGCGATGTGGTGATCATATTTATGTTCCTAATAGAGAGCAACAGCAGGAGTTGATGACGAAAGTGCACAGTTCGACTTACTCTATTCATACCGGAGGAACTAAGATGTATCGGAACTTACGGCAGTATTTGGTGGCACGGAATGAAGCGGGAAATAGCTCATTTCGTGGCCAAGTGTTTCGTATGCCAATAAGTGAAGGCCGAGCACCAGAGGACGGCCGAATTATCTGCTACCTATTTTCGAGTGGAAGTGGGAGCACATTACGATGGACTTCGTCACAGGATTTTCTTGGAGTCCTAGTAGACGAGATGCAGTATGGGTGATTGTTGATAGACTTACCAAATCGGCCCACTTCTTACCTTTTAGAGTGGGGCAGTCCACAAAAGTTTTGGCGAATATGTATATGAAGCAAATAGTGAAGCTGTACGGTGTACCTGTTAGCATCGTGTCGAATCGTGACTCGAGGTTCACTTCGTACTTTTGGAGGAGTATGCAGGACAGTTTGGGTACACATTTGAAGTTTAGCACGACGTACCACCCACAAACAGACGGCCAGTCAGAGTGTACTATTCAGATGCTAGAAGATATGTTAAGAGCATGTATGCTTGACTTTGGCAGATCTTGGGAAGACCACCTTCATCTTGTAGAGTTTTTCTACAACAACAGCTATTAAACGAGCATTCAGATGGCTCCATTTGAAGCATTGTATGGTAAGAAGTATCGATCTCCTATCTGTTGGAGCGACATCGAAGAGCGACAAATATTGGGTCCCGAGTTGGTTTTGAGCACAGTAGAAAAGGTCAAGAAGATACAGGGCCACCTACCAGCAGCACAGGATCGACAGAAGCAGTGGACAGATAATCATCGTCGACCTTTAGATTTCAAGGAAGGCGACCATGTGCTCTTGAAGATATCCCCCACTAGAGGCATGATTCGGTTCGGAGGACGTGGCAAATTGAGTCCAAGATACATTGGCCCTTTCGATGTCTTGGAACGTGTTGGAGAAGTTGCTTATAGATTGGTCTTGCCACCGTCATTAAAGGGAGTACATGACGTATTCCTTGTGTCACAACTGAGGCAATACGTGGTAGACAGAAGTCACATGCTCGATCACTCTGAAATCACAGTTGGACCAAATTTGTCGTACTAAGAGCAACTGGTAGGTATCTTTGATCACCGAGTGAAGGTGTTGTAGAATCAGTCTATACCATTGGTTCGTGTGGCATAGAAGCATCACTCGTCGGGAGAGTCTACTTGGGAGCACGAGGACGACATTCGGAATCGCTACCATATTTGTTTGACAACCAAGGTATGTCTTGCACATGTTAGTCTTTATAGTTATTTGCATTGCATCTTATTCGACCCCCTTCCTTAGATTAATTTTGAGGACGAAATTTCTTTAAGTTGGGTAGGATGTAAACCCCCCTAATGTTTATGTTTATATATATATATTTTAAATAATATTTGGTAATTTGATATAAGTGTTAATTATAACTTGAATATGGCCTACTTATCATCACTAGTAAACATCTAAGAGTAGGTGGTGAATTAAGCTTTCTTTTAGAAATTATTTTTTATATATATAATTTTTACATGCCCAATTAATATACCAATCAATATATATATATATATATATATATATATATATATATATATATATATATGATTAAATATAGGTATAAGTGTATTGTATAAATGATTATATTCATGGGAGTGTAGTATGTAAATGAGTAAATATATGATGGTAGTTTATATAGATACCCTTCAAATATTTAGAAACATTTTTAGGAATTTTCTAGATTTTATAAGCTTATTTTGGATGTATTCAACCATAGATATAGTATATTAGCTAAAGGAAAAAAATTATAACTGAAGTCAATTTATCACGAGATTTTCAAAATCTCATGATATTAAATTCCCAGCCAAACCCGACCAAACCCGAGCCATCAGTGGGAAATTTTTCGAAGTAGGAATCAATCCAAAACCCTAAATTTTAAACCATTTCGACCCAAATCTTTTGCTGTAGAAACCTTATCATATCTTCTTTAGGATCGAGTCAAATCCAATCCAAAGCGGAATAGAATTCGATTCAAAAGCTAATTAGAAACCCTACGTATAAATACCAAGATTGCCCGAGTCTTCGCAAAATTCTCCTCAAAGATCGTACCCCAACCCAATTCACCAAGCCCCGACGAACCCCAACATCCCGACACGTACCCCTGGCCGCCTGCCCGTTGTAGGCCGCCGCTGGATCGCCGAAAAGTCACAAATTTCTGACCGCACAGTAAGAACTACCCCTGTTTTTGACAGCAGCAGGTACACGACTTCATCCCCAAATTTCTTCATACATGCCCAATCGTTTTTTACTCTGCGAAGTTCCCTAGGAAGCCTATGTAACCACCTACGAACCCCTCAAAGGGATTTTAGCATAACCCTGTAGTTCGAGCGAAAACTCGTCTCGATGTTGACAACTTTCTGCTCGAAAAATAGGACAGAAGGGTGTGTAAAACCACCACTTTGGAGTTGATTTTTTAATCTGTACAGTAGGGTTTCACAGAAACTAATTACAAACAGTCAAAGACAACCTAACCAAGAGTAGAACTCAACTTGTAGATTTGAATTTCGTTGCATACGCAGAAAGTTATTCGATTTCAAAGATGCGAGAAAAACTGCTTTTAGAATATTAGAATTTATAAACTTTTCCTTAGACGGCATGTGCCCCGACAAACAGGGTGACGTGGTCGCAACCCATAAGCATTGAAAAGTGCATATGGATTTTGTCGACGTGTGGGAACTGACGGAACTTGATTTCGTTGTGCGTGCGCGACGAAATCAATGTGTATCCGTCGAGATACCCCCGTATCGACCATTTACAAGCTTGGCCATAACTTCGTGCACGTTCGTCGGATCGATAGAAAACTTGTGCCATCAGGACCGTATCATTTTTCTGGTCCTGTATGCCAATTTTGGTCCGATTCTGAGAAGGTTGATCGGAACGCCAAATTGGCGGGCCTGCAACCCGATCCAACGGGCGATTTTATGCATGGCTCATCGGAATCCAAAATTGGACATACTGTTGGGTTTGTCTCCTCAAATCGGATCCGTAGACATGTAGTTTGATGACTTTAGAGGTCGTAGACATTGGCACGCGTTTCGGTACAAAACGAGTCCAACGGCGGACATCGTTTTGACCCGAAATTAAGATTTTAACCATGTTCCAGAATTAGACTTTTGGACAGGCATTTCCTTAGTATATCACTTATTTTGAGTATGTTCTTGATGTTTGTTTCAGCACCCGGAGATGTTTGGAGATTGTGACATTTTCTTGCTGACATTGTGATTCTTGGACTTGCCATATTTGCACCACCAGGCAAGATACCTTGCCACCTTACTTTGTGATTTATATATTCTTATTTTCAGTTGTTATTTTTAGAATTTCTTATTTCTTATTATAAACTGTGCGTCTAAGTCACACTTGGGTGCAAGCGACTCTATTGGTCGTTTTCTTACTTTTATTTATTTCTCCTGCATTGACTTAGTATAGTAACCACCCATTATTGATGAGGTATTGGTATATCTCATATGGCCTTGACACTTGTTTTACCACGTATTGTGAGTCACATGTAGGATACGTACCCGCGTAGTCGGCTGGCCACCGATACGTATGGAGCGTACGACGGATAGGAGTAACTGCCAGTAGAATTGTATACTAGAAGACTTGGCAGTTACTAGAGGTTCTTATTGGTCATGGAGATGACGATACTAGGCATTAGGCGGGAAGAACAATACCTGACGTATGGGCTTCGATTACACTTTCCTTGTAACCCGGAAGCTCGATCCACTGGAGATACGGGTATGATTATCCGCTCAGGTTGGCCACTGACGTTCTTGAACGTTATGCGCTTGGTCACTGGTGCCCGAAAGGGGACTATACCGGATCCTATATTCAGCCAGGGCTCATGCGTCGAATGATTGTTTCTCAATTGCATAATCACAGTAGAATGGTCAGGAACCCTATTGCATGCATTCCCTTTTCTTTTATATTATATATCACAGTTTATATGGCATGGTATTTTCTTGTATCTTGTTATGTCCCGCTGAGGACCTGGTTATCTCTCCAGGGTTAGACGAGTTTTCGCAGGAGTACGGAGCGGCACTGGATCCATCATATATTGATGACGAGGTATCTCCTGCTGATTTCTAGATTATTTATTTATTGAGACATTAGTGTACATTTTTGCATCATTTTTCTTTCTATTTTGCGGAGGTTGGACTCCGATCTTGTGAGACTATTTTTATAGCTGTTTGGAGTCGGTATGTCCATCCAGCTATCTTTTGATATACTCATTTATTATCTGGACTCTGTTATCTTCTGTGTTGGGCTGTGATGAGATTAGATTATATTATTTTGGCCTGTGATTATTTTATGTTCAGCTTATGTACGTATACGAGGATTCCTACTATTGCAGTATTCTTCGTATATACGCAGCTGGCATGTTCACGTGCTTGGTCCTATGTATTTTGGAACTGGGGCGTTACAATATATGTATATATATATATATATATATATATATATATATATATATATATATGTATATATTTTATATATATATATATATATATATATATATATATATATAAGGCTCTCTCTCCCCTGTAGAGAGCGCCGCACACCTTGAACCCTAATCCACCGATTCCGGCTTGGCCTTTGGCCGGGCCGGCGTCCTCCACTGCGAACGGATCACTTGACCTTCGTGGTTCTCCTTTGACGGTTTTATGGCGGCAAAAACCTTCGCTGAGGTGGTTGGGGCTCCCTCGGAGGCCCCATCCATCTCTATTCGACAACCCTCCTTTGTTAGGGGAGTTCCGGTGATCTCCTTTTCGGAGGAAGATGAACAGATCCTTATTCAACCTTTTCGGTTTGCGTTGATTGGGAAGTTCTCCCATGCCCGCCCTCCTATCGACATGATTAGGAAGTGCTTCATGGGCTTCCAATTCGCCGGAGAAGTGCAGGTTGGGGTGATCGACCCCAAACATATCGTTATTCGTCCTTTTTTTACGTCTACGGGCGCGTGAGATCTGGTATGTTGCTAAAGCCCCTATGCGTGTTTTCCGATGGTCCAAAGATTTCTGTGCATCCCAAGAATCCCCCCTTGTTCCCACATGGGTCTCTTTGCCTGGACTCCCTCATCAACTCTTTGCGAAGAATGCTCTCTTTTCGATTGTCTTAGGTATTGGTACTCCTCTCAAACTTGACAAAGCTACTGAAGAATTTTCTCGTCCAAGTACTGCTCGTGTTTTCGTCGAAGTGGACGCGAGTAAACCCCTTCTCCAGTTTGTACGTATTAATCTGCCTAGTGGACGTACCTTTATGCAAAAAATTGAATATGAGTCTTCTCCGAAATTCTGCTCTGTGTGCAAGCATCAAGGACATACACGTGAGCTTTGTAAAGCTTACTCGGCCAATAATGGGATTCCGCCTCAGCTCAAACAGAAAGAAGTTATGATTGAACCAACCCCTACTAACCCTTCAGTGGGGACCACCAACATTGAACAAGGAGAACCTTCTAATCAAGGCATGCCAGTGGTTGATATGGCCATTAATGACCAACCGCCAACAGTTGATCGATTAGATTCTTTGGACACTACTACACACCCCAATGCTAATACTTCAACTATTCCCGCAGCCATTACTCCGCCTGTCAATTCTCTGTACTTGGAGTCACCTCATTCTTCATCTCCATCTTCTCCAAACCCGAACACCATTATCCCTCCTCTCCCCAGTTTAGCTGTCCCTCCTTCCCCTAGTTTGGTTGTCCATCCTTCGACCCCGGAAGAAGGAGAGATACACTCATGGGCGGACGAAGTTGACGCTGAGGATAATCGCAATCTTGCTCTTCAGCCCTCTGAAGCAGGAGAGGAACCAATTACTACATCGGTTGCGGAAGCGACTATGGCAGAACCTACTCAACTGGACCACTCCTCGGCGGGAGAGATTGCGGCAGAACCTTCGACCCATACAAACCTACCTCCATCTTCGGATACGATTGATGACAGAGCTTTTCGCCCCCCAATCATCCCAGGGAGTCAAAAGAAAAAGAAACCCCCCCACCACCGGTCCATCGCATCCTCCGTTCCACAGCTAAGCTCACACAAACTCCTCCCCCACCATCCTCCTCTAATGCTTAAAATCCTCTGTTGGAACATAAGGGGTGTTGCTGATCCAATGGCTCTTAAAAGATTGAAGTCTCTTTGTAGAACTAATAAAGTATCTCTGGTGATTATAGTTGAACCTAAGGTTCACTATGATAAGTTGTTTAACTTTCAACTTAAACTGGGCTTTCAATGCTCCTTCTCTAATGAACGGGGAAATATTTGGATTATGGCCAGGCATGATATGGAGTTGCAGGTTATTGACTCCTTTGATCAATGTATCACTGTGGCGATTTCTTCCTCTTTATTACCAGCGGTTGTGTCTTTGACTACAGTACATGGGAATAATACTAAAGAAGGGCGCCGCCTCCTTTGGGATCATTTACTCATGATCCGTTCTAGATGGTCGAGTCCATGGCTTATTGCGGGCGACTTTAATGCCATTACCCATCAAGAGGAGAAATTTGGCGGGTTACCTCCATGCAGTGTTTCTATGAAAGAATTTTCGGCTTTTCAAATTGCGGCGGGTCTCTCTGAAGTGCCTTATACTGGCAATTGCTTTACCTGGGTTGATCGACAGTATGGCTCTCCTAAGCAAGGATCTCGATTGGATAGGGTCTTACTTGATCCTAAATGGCTGGAATGGGCTCCTTTATCGGTGGTTTCCCATTTGAATCGATCCGAGTCAGATCACGCTCCTTTATTGATATCGTTAAACAGTGAGAAGCCTAACACTCCTCGTCCTTTCTATTTTTTGCATTTTTGGAAGGATCATGCTTCTTTCTTGCCTACTGTGGAGTTAGCTTGGCGTTCGGTTGATCATGTTAACAGTTTGGTTCGCGTTGGTCTCCGTCTTGCTGCTACGAGGAAGGCGTTATCGGCTTGGAGTAGAGCTACATTTGGTGATATATTTCAGGAAGTTAAGAAGGCTGAAGACAACGTGACTTCTCTTGAGGCTGCTTATGAGATGGATCTCTCACTTCGTCCTCAGTGGCTGCTTGCTAGAGCCTATTTGAAGCAGCGTTTGCGTATTGAAGACTCATACTGGAAACAAAAAGCTAGGGTGAAATGGGATGAGGCTGGGGACAGAAACACTAAGTTTTATCACTCTTGTGTTTCATCAAAGAGAAATCGCCTGCATATTCATCATTTACTCTCTGAGGATGGTCGATCTCTTTCTAATCTGGTTGATATACAACAAGAGGCCAATGAGTATTACAGTAAGGTTTTCACCCCTTCTCACTTCCCTATTAATGATGAATATTTTGCTCATATTCCTAGCATTATTACTCAAGATGATAATGATATTCTGATTGCTAAACCTTCTATGGAGGAAGTACTTGCCATTGTCAAATGCATGGATCACAACAGTACTGTGGGTCCCGATGGATTCTCGGGTTTATTTTTTATTGCATGCTGGCCTATTATCTGTGAGGATATCCTTGATGCTATTAACTTATTTATGGATGGTTTTGCTTTACCTAAATCCTTTACGAGTACTCATTTACTTTCTATTCCCAAAATTAAACATCCTAAATCGCTCAAGGACTATCGGCCTATTAGCCTTTGTAACTTGTGAACAAAATTGTTTCTAAATTATTGGCTAGGCGATTGATAGATATTCTTCCTCGTATCATTTCTCCTGAACAAAGTGGTTTCGTTCGAGGACGGGAGATGTGGATAATATTGTCCTTGCTCAGGAGATAATATCTGAACTGGATCATAAACACTAGGGAGGAAATATGGCGATTAAACTAGATATGAGTAAAGCTTATGATCGAGTGAGTTGGGCTTTCCTTCTTCGGGTAATGAAGCAGTTTGGTTTCTCTAATGAATGGTGTTCGCTCATCCTTCACCTCATGGATAATATTGGTTCTCGACCTTGATCAATGGTCGCTCATCTGGTTCTTTCATAGCCAGTGGTATTCGGCAAGGCGACCCCATTTCTCCAGCTCTATTTATTATTGCTGCCGAAGCTTTGAGCCGTAATCTTATTCATCTTCAACAATCAACTGCTTTTACTGGTTTCTACTCACCTAGGGGATGTCCACGAATCTCTCATCTTGCCTATGCGAATGATCTTCTATTATTTATGGTGCTGACAAGAGATCTATACATCTTCTTATGAGAGTTATCCAGGAATATGAAGCTAACTCGGGTCAGAAAGTTAATGTTTCCAAGTCTTCTATGATCCTATCTGAGAAAGTGGCTGATATTCGTGCTCAGGATATACAACAGCTCACTGGTTTTCAGTTGCTGCACGGCTCTATTACTTACCTGGGGTGCCCTATATCGGTTGGCAGAAGGAACGCTGGCATGTATGATGAACTTGTTGACAAAATTCGTTCGCAAATTTTTGGCTGGAATAACAAAATTCTTTCATATGGTGGGAGACTTGTTCTTATTAAGTCTATCCTTACTTCTATTCCAGTCTATTGCTTACCTGCGAGTAACCCTCCCATGTCTGTTCTAAATCGAATTAAAAGCTTGCTTGATGGCTTCCTCTGGGGCTCGAAGGAGGTCTACCTAAACGATCATGGCTATGCTGGGATCGGTAGCTAGGCCTATTCCCGAAGGTGGCTTGGGAGTTCGTCGTTTGTATGATGTTATGGATGCTATGACAGTTAAACTGTGGTGGAAAATTAGATCAACTGATTCTCTTTGGGCGTCGTTCTTTAAAGCCAAATATTGCTCTCTTCCCATCCTTCTGATGTTGAGATCACGTCAGCGGCATCTCATGTTTGGAAGAGACTGGTTCGAGGTCGGGATCTTGCTGATGCTCTTATTGAAGAAGATGATATGGGTTCTTGTACTTGGGTGCTACAACAATCAGGCAAATTCTCTATTTCTTCGGCATGGAACCATGTTCGGTCCAATTTCCTCAACAAGTTCATTATAAGAATGCTTGGAACTCTTGCATGCCAACTAAATGGTCTATTTTGCTTTGGCGTATCATGTTTAATAAGCTCCCTACTGATGATAATATTGCTAAATTGGGTTTCTCAATGGTGTCGGCCTGCCATTGTTGCTCGGATAGGCAATCTGAATCTATCTCGCATGTTTTCAGTCAAGGAGACTTGGCTCTTGATGTTTGGCTATATTTTCAAAGGACAACTAGTACTCGGATTCGGGACAATCGCTTAGATATTTGCAACGTCTGCAGCACTGGTGGCGTCGTCGACAGAAACACCTCAAACAGATTATTGTGGGAGCCATATGTTGGGTACTTTGAAAAATCGAAACAAATGGCGTTATGAAGATTATGCTTATTCTGCGGATCAGGTCATTGCTGAAGCTAAAAGACAAGTGAAGAAGGCTATGATTAGATGTAATCACATTACTATTCCCGAACTATAAGTTTGTACTAGTTGCTTTAATCTGAATAAAATGGCAGTTTTGTGAAGAAAAAAAAAAATATATATATATATATATATATATATATATATAAAATATATATATATATATATATATATATATATATATTATATTTATATTATTATATATATATATATATATATATATATATATATATAATATATAATATATATATATAAAAATAAATATATATTATTATATATATATTATATATATATTTATATATATATTATATATATATATATATATATATATTATATATAATATATATAATATATATGGGGGAAAGTGTAAGTATATACATACATTTATATACAATGGGAACCAAAGTATATACGTATCTACATTCGAAAATGTATGTATATACGTTATAAGTATTTTTCTTATACAAGTGTATATGGAATCATAACCATATATATACATGATTATATACATGTGTACATTGACCACAAGAAGAATGTGTACACTAACCCATACAAATGCTACTGTCAAGTGAATATTACCCAAAACTATACCATGAATCCACTCAGCATGATTATGTATAAGAGAACATAGAGGAAGAGGGAGGAATGTACCTCCATTGTGTTCGTACACGACGGTAAAGTGCATGGGGGCTGACGGTGGCCGACTGAACGCACACGACAGTATGGGGAGCGCACGACAGCCGCGGCAGCAGCTCGTGCAGCAGCTGCAGCAACAGTAGTGTACGTGCTGCTCTTGTGGCCTACGATAGCGAGGGGGCTGCCCTCTGGGTTACAGGAGTGAGGGCAGCAGCGGCCGGCCGTGTAACACGTGGCGACGACGCTAAATGCAGCACTCGCAGCTGCAGCAACTCGAAAGGGGAAGGAAAAGATGATAATGGTGATGGAGGTGATGATGATGAAGAAGATGATGATGGTGAGGGTGTCGGCTAGACCATGGGG
>JANAVB010016314.1:0-68691 GCA_029216955.1 Iris pallida | reverse complement strand
TCTTCAACATACGTTATGATAGTTTATCCATTCACTGATGAACCTATCCCTCTGAATCGCATTCGACAACATGAGCCAATCTTACTTCTACCCTATAATTCATCCTCCAACTCTATTACTCATGCTGCTGGATTTCCACCCTCTACTTCTGAACCACCTACTACTATGGATTCTATCCTTAGCTTACTGCATTATCACTTTGATAAGGAAGATGATCATTTCAATGCTTTTGACTTTCGTTAGACCTCCAGATACACGCTATTGGCAACACTTGGTTAACATTCTGTAGACTATCTCAGCATCATGCCAGACCATTTCTAATTGTCTGTGATCTGACACATCGATGATGACTACGTCCGAGATTATGGATCCTATTGATGCTTTCTATAATCCTAATTGAGTTATTGATTCTGCTGATGAATATAATGACTGATGGATCTTACTACTTAAGTTGTTTAGATGCCTTTACTGCACTTTATTTTGCTTTATTGTATTTTGGTCTTTGAACTTAGTAGAAAAGCAATTGTTATCTATTTCTTTTGCACTCAAAGTCATTTATTATTTTACTCTCTCATTTACTTGTCAAATATAAATTTTGCGCCTTATGGGGGAGCATGACATTTCAATCAAATGACAAAAAAAAATATATACGCCAATATGACGCTCATCCTATTGTTATCACAACACAAATTGCTTTGCTGTTCATACTAAAGATTTGCCATATCATCCATAGTTTATCAATTATCAAAATGGAGAAGATTGTTGGGCCATACGACCTCAGTCAACTTGATTTTGATAATTAACTAAACCATGTCTTGATATGATACAATATAACTCACACGAAGATTCACTAATGATGCGGTACTTGAAGGTTGTACTTGTGGTTAGTTATGTAATTTTTATTATTAAAGTCTAGGACCTGTGTACATCGAGTCATACTTGATACCAGAAGTCCACTCATATATATCCAACAAGTCAACTCAAACAGCCTCCAAACCCATCAACAAAAGCCCAACCCATTCAAACTAAAATTATCCTAAAACAAACCAAAATCCATACCTATTATGGCAACCATACTTGGACCGAGCTCTGGTCGAACTCGGGCTTGGCAATCCTGGAAAATCTAGACAGCTATACAATCTCTGATATTATGGTTCCAAATGTTCAAAAAAATTAAAATGTACACCCGAATTAAGCCTGAACTTTATCCATAAAAATCCTATAAATAGCCATAAATTTCCACATTCTTACTCACTCATCTTTTCTCATCTTTCATATCCTATAAAGTGATCTCTGAGCTTTATTCTTCTCATCCCCAAGATCAACTGTCACAGCCTTCTAGTTCTAAGTGCAATCTCAGTTACAAGTCTGAAAAGAGTTGTAAAAGATTGGTCTATAAAAGTTTCTCTTCTATTTGGAAGTCGATGAGCCATCAGATAAAAGCTCGTAGTTGTTGAAGTCATTGTGCCTTCGGATAAAATCATAAGATAAGGAGCTGCAAGTGCTTCGGATTCAAAGTTTGTTTTTTACTATTGTGACTATAGTGGATTCAACTCTGAGCAAGAGTTCTTGGGCCTAGACTAGTCCTCTCATAGAAAAACTAGGATAAAATCTCATTGTTTGAGTTTGCCCTCTAAACTCTGCTACTTTTAATATTTGTCTTACACAAACATAATATTATTATGTTGGTTGCACTTTGTCTTCACTTAGAATAATTTTTATTGGATAGATACTTCTGCTGCACTCTATTCACCCCCTCTAGAGTTGCTTAAACGGTCCTTCACAACTTGTTTGCCTAACTTTATCTCTAATTTTTCTGATATTGAACAAGCTGCTTATATTTCTCATCTCATCAATCATTTAGCTTTTGTTCAGTGTCAATCTGTAATCTCTTCTCATAATCATATAGAGCAAGTACTTTTGTATAGTCCTTCTCTCTCTTTCTAATTGTGTATTGAGCTTTATGAAGACATAGCTTAATGTTAGCTATTTCTTCCATGTTATCTGTGGCAGATGTATCCTTTATGTCTTGCAGTATGTTAGATAATCTAGCTACTTCATTGTGTATGCCTTTATCTCTTTTCGAGATTGCTTGTACTTGTCCAACTTATTTTTGGGTTTGTCAAGTAGGTCGCCAAAAGCATCAGAGAGTTAATCGAAAGTAAAGTAATCATATAGATGATTGTCTGATTCCTGATCAAATACCATTAAGCAGATATTTGCTGAGCTGTTGAGTCTTTCTTCGTCTTCTGATTCACTAGCCTCGCTCTCGTGCCAGATGCTGGTATTTGCATACTTTCTACCAGTTGTTAAACTTTCTACTTGATCGATCGTAACGACTGCTCTTTAAGTCTATTAGGCAGTCCTTCTTGATATACCTGGTCTTCCTGCATCCATAGCATACGGTTTTTTCTTTATTGCCCTGTTGGACGTCTTTCTTTTTTTGATTTGATTTTTCAAACCTCAAGAACTTCTTGAAGTTTTGACCAGTAGGGTGTAACACCCACTTTTCTAAATGAGGGTAATTTTGAACTTTTGTAATTTTAATCATTTAATATGTTATTTAAATCATGTTATAATTTTTGGTAATTTTTAATCATTTTAAAACTATTTAAATCATCGACTTGTGATTTTGGTGTTTTGCTAGTGTAACCTTAGAGACTGCTTGACCTAGAGCCTAACCATGTGATTAGGATGTTAATTATCATTTTTTGCCTAAGGGTATTTTGGTCATTTTGGTTTCTTGGAATTAGTTGTTAATTATTGATTGATGGTTGTTATTTTTGACTTTTGCTAGTTGTGACTTAAGAGACCAACCTAGAGTTGACTTTGACTTTGGTGACTTAGTTAGCATGGTGTGGGACCCTAATCTAACTTAAGCTGGTCTTACTTGACTTGAGTGTGACTAGGGTTCATGAGAGGATTGGGAGAATTTTGTATTTGGACTTACAGCTAAGGGGTTGAGCTAGCTAGCTTATAAACTTGGCTCAAAGCCTATTTACATGAAACCCTAACCCTAATCCCCTACATGACCGGCCACCACAGCCCAATTATTACCTAACTTTAGCCTATATAATGTCTGTCATGACCACTTGCCACTTTTAGAACACCCCCTTGTAGGAAACTCTAATTTCTTTCCCAAATTGTCAAATCTCCCCATTCCTCCACCAAATTGATCCCAATTTTTTGCATTTGGATTGAAATCTGGAATAGAGTTTGAAGGAGGCTAGCTTGCAAGAAGAGGAGCTCATTTGGACTTTGCTTGAGGAAGAGGACATCACATTTTGGGGCTTTTTTATTGAGTTTGACACACAATAGGTAAACCCTTCAAATCACCCCTAAACCCTAATTTCTTCCCATAGATGCATCCATCTTGGTGTCCCCTAGCTGTAGGAGAAGTTTGGCAGGAATTAGAATTGGTTTGGTGTCCGTATCGGACACGTATCATTCACTAGGTCTAGGTGTTTGTTAAAATGCCTCAATGAAGTTTTTATTGCTGTTTTCAAAAACTAATTTTACAAAATGTAGATCTATATGTGTGTTTTTATTTCCCTTTGGACTGAGTATACTTTTGTGTCGTATCCGTATCCAAAATTGAAATAGACACGCAGCACGAGTAGTGTGTTCTGTGCAATGCTACTCGCGTGTCCTAGAGGACACGACGCGGCACCTCGACACCTAAAATTTGGTGTGTGGGTGTGGGCAAGCACGGACACAACACATATCAAATTTCAGGTGATTTAATCGAGTGGACTGGTGTCACGCCCCGCTCCCGTAGGAGCGATCGTCCTCGCTAAGGCGTGATGCCGCACGAGCCAAGATTGCGCTCGTGCAAGGCGGGTTCCATAACGGCCGATTTCAGCGGCTGCGACGGGGTCGTCGCACAGAAGTCCCAAGCAGAGACGTTAAATAATAGCAGCGGAATTTAGAACAAAACACAAGTTATTCAAAGAAGCTCTTTATTGATATTGAAACAACGATTATATTGGGGGCGCAAGGCCAAGATTACAATCACTCAAGCCCACTCTTCTCACATTACAAGTTCACTCAGCTCTCTCTCATCTCTCAATTACAAGTCTTGATCCAGCGGAAGCTTCGGAAGGCAATGTCCATACATTATGTCCTGTATAAGTCTTCAGTCCAGGCGGCCGCACGCTTCGAATCGCCAAGGAACTCCGTGCCTCGACGCATCCAAGCGAGCTTCGTGCCACGAGCTTCTATCTGTGCCTGCACATGAAATACTGTGTGGGTGTCAGTACCACTGTACTGGTGGAGTGAGCTCCTCGCCCACCCATACAAAACCTACACGTTTCATTTACTTTGTGCAGCTTAAAACCCTTTCGATTGTCATTCTAGTCTTGCCTTAGGTTCAGTTTTAGGACCCGCGCCTTGGCGTAACTTGTGTGTCAAAACCATCCCGTGCTTGTAAGGTCAACGTTAACTCATACTTTGCCTCTAGACCCCTTCTTGTGCCAACAACGTAACCTATCAGGTCGTGCTTGCCTTTCGGCCAAAATCAGAGACGCAACTACGCAGTAGTACCCAATTTCCTTACGACCGTGCTATAATTCCTTTGTGCTGTGCCTCGCATTTCGAGGCCGTGCCCAAACTCACGTAACTTCAAGAAAACTGCCCTACGGCCCTTCTTGACTTAACTCGCAACAGTTCAAGTCTAACTCATACCCTCTATCCAACGACTTATCACTCGACGCCACATCCCGTGCCGAAGCACGCCGCCTTCGCTGTTGCCAAATCTTGGGCCCAGACATTGTGTCTTTCTTACTGCATACTGCATACATATTCAACTCAACTCAATCCAAAGGCATACACGCGGTTAGCCGCTATCTGCCGACATCTATATGAACTTGGTCACTGGCTCCCAGAGCCATAGTGGACTCCTCTTTCTTTTATTAGACGGGCGTCCCTTTCAGCGCAAGGTAGCTAGCCCCGCTGCAAGTCCCCGCCTAACCCGTGCAAAGCACAGTTTATCTTTTGTTTCCCAATGCCCGCAACGGTCCCGTGGCCTCGGGCTTGCCGTGCGGGGAAACTTTCACCCTGTCGACAAGTTACATGTTTCCCAATGCCCGCAGCGGTTCCGAGGCCTCGGGTTGCCGTGCAGGGAAACTCATTTTGTCGACAAGTTGTCCAATGACCATGCAAGACACGATCGACACTTTCCAAATCTGAGTCCGCCACGATGACCTATAGTCGCGGGCATTCTTCTTTCTTTTGAAACCGCCTCGACGACCTATAGTCGCGAGCATAATCCTCTCTTGCCCCTTTCTCCAAACTCAATAAATCAACCGTGGCCCGTGCCTTAAAACACTAGGACCGTGCCATCGTGCCTCAATCCGACTTCTGTTCTACGTGACGTTATCGCCCAAGTCATACTTTATATGACGGGCCTTGGGATCGTGGGACTATTTAACCTGTCAACCGCAGAATGAGCGGGACAGCACTTGAAATGACTTAGGTCGACCGGCATAACTTTGCCTAACTTACTCAGCCTACAACTTAACGAGCAAAGGCTACGTCGAGCCTTGCTTCATGGAAGCGTGCATGCTTTATCGAACATTTACGCGGGCGACGCCTATGACTTAGGCTACATTCATACTTCGCCTACTCAACCAACTTTCCTTCTCCCAAGCCACGGGACGAAGGATCGAGTGTCATTCTCAAAGCACACCGTGCACCGACTCTATGACGGCCGTTGGACCTTTCCATGTTCTAACTCAATTCGACCCATCGGGATTATTCCCTTTAGCTATGTGAATTCGTCTCTTTTATTATCAAGCCTACTTGTGCAAGTTGAAAACACGATTTATTATGTGAAGGTAAAGATGAGGTAAGTTCACCGAAACTATCCCACCTGAGCGATGTCTTCAAACGGCCGTCGCAAGGCCAAGTCCGAACGCCGTCGGCGTTTCGATTCCTCCGATTGACTGAGCGGGACGGGGCACTACAATATACACCACTCAGAACAAGTCTCGTCCTCGAGACTTACTGAGTACTTACTTATTGATTTACCACTTTACTTGCCTTTCTAGAACTCTCGCATACATTACGCCTATGCGTTTCCTCAATCCGAACCACGCTCGCACTACCCTCAATCTTTTTTTCGAATCTCTATTTCAAAATCCTCAACACTTTTCCATTCCTCAAGTCTCACTTGATTCAACATATCACTTGGTTGGATCGGATCGTGCACGTATTCTAGGCGTCCCCAAAATACATGCATTTCAGCCAAGCCTTGTGATAGAGAATCCGCCATCGCCACTCGAGTCGGATTCGTGCACGTATTCAAGCGTCCCTGATATACATGCATCTCAACCAAGCTCGCGAGTGGTGCCACCATAACTCATATCGCTTTTTGCCGGGACGTCTGCCTAATCGCTAGGCTATGTCTTTTGGCTAAAGTCATTCGTCAGTATTGGAATCATAGTTCCCAAACAACAATATCAACACTGACCCCCATCCTAAGGTCAAACCAAGTTGATAGTACGGGATTTTCTACCCAAGCTCGCATCACTCCGATTTCTAAACATCGAGCATCGATTCCCTACGCACATCCCAACATTCGCCGCACGGGACCTGAGACATTTAGCAAAGCCATCCTACAACAACTCGCGTTCGACATAATCTGCCTATCAAATCCTTCCAAGTCAAGCACGTTACTACGTAATTCGCCGCTAAACCATAATCCACATTTTACATTTCCGAAGTCGTCTATTCCAATTCACGAAACCGATCACGAGGTCGTCTAGCTTAACAACGTGTTGCGCCCCGATCTCACGCGAGTCAGATTAACCGCGGTGGGCATGAATCACCATGCACGCTCCCGCGAGATAGTCATTCTCATCGGGACGTAACTCTTATTTGTGTCTAGACTAATTCATTTTCGATGCGCGGATTGGACCTACTCAATCCTCAAGTTCATTTCATTCATCGATCACAAGTCAAAACATCCTCGAATCTTCCTTCGCATCAAACCGACAAGTCGAGACAATCAAAGTTGCCGCGTCCTGATCTTCCGAGTCCGATTGTTCCCGTGACATGAATCACCATGTCAGCGCTCACGCGGAACGATCGTCTCAAATCCGACGCAACGCATGTGTGAGGCTAGAGTTGCGCTCGCACAAGACAAGAATGTCGACGTTGTGGTTATCAACGTAACCATCAAGACACTTTCATTTCCATCTGGCATTCATTTCAATCAAAATCCTATGTACAGCATCCAACCGAACAATAACACTTGCACGATCGTCGTTTGCCGAGTCAGAGTACCCCCGAGTTATCGTATATCGATCTCTGATACGCCTCAATACCATCGACGATATGCGTAACCTGACGATTTTCCTTTGCAACCAAATTCTGAGTCGTGCGAATGGTGCTATCGTCCGACTGGATAATCTCCTCTTCATTCAAATTCAAGTTCGATCATTATTCCTCAAACCATTCGCAACATCAATTTTCTTAATTCGCATCATTCCTTTATCAATCGGGACATCCCTGAGGCTATCGCATACACCACTCAGGGATGAAGTCATTCAACAAATCCTTAGCTTATCATTCGAATCAAAATCTACTTCTTCGAATCCCGTTCGAACCATTCCTCGAATTCCAAGCACGCTCATCTATCATATCGTCGTCATCGTCGCTCACTAGTACCCCCATTGATAGTCATCTCACTTTACTCAATCGAATTCAACACATTCTCGTATGCCACAATTCAATTCCCGCACCCAACTTTTCTTAAGATTTATGCAACTTTGGTGTATATGCCCAGCCCGACTTAGCCAACCGTGCTTACGCAAACCATCTTTTTGTTTTATTGTCAAAAACTGTTCTTCTACGTTTTACAAAATAGATAGACTTATTGTATGGACATCCCGTGGGACAATTGAGAGAGAGCGCACCAATGATATCAACTTGCGGAAGCAACAGAGTTTGCGGAAACAACGAGTTAACGAATTCGATCGATAGTCCAAGGACGTAAAGCCGTGCTCTGATACCACTATGTCAGGCCCCGCTCCCGTAGGAGCGATCGTCCTCGCTAAGGCGTGATGCCGCACGAGCCTAGATTGCGCTCGTGCAAGGCGGGTTCCATAACGGCCGATTTCAGCGGCTGCGACGGGGTCGTCGCACAGAAGTCCCAAGCAGAGACGTTAAATAATAGCAGCAGAATTTAGAACAAAACACAAGTTATTCAAAGAAGCTCTTTATTGATATTGAAACAACGATTACATTGGGGGCGCAAGGCCAAGATTACAATCACTCAAGCCCACTCTTCTCACATTACAAGTTCACTCAGCTCTCTCTCATCTCTCAATTACAAGTCTTGATCCAGCGGAAGCTTCGGAAGGCGATGTCCATACATTATGTCCTGTAAAAGTCTTCAGTCCAGGCGGCCGCACGCTTCGAATCGCCAAGGAACTCCGTGCCTCGACGCATCCAAGCGAGCTTCATGCCACGAGCTTCTATCTGTGCCTGCACATGAAATACTGTATGGGTGTCAGTACCACTGTACTGGTGGAGTGAGCTCCTCGCCCACCCATACAAAACCTACACGTTTCATTTACTTTGTGCAGCTTAAAACCCTTTCGATTGTCTTTCTAGTCTTGCCTTAGGTTCAGTTTTAGGACCCGCGTCTTGGCGCAACTTGTGTGTCAAAACCATCCCGTGCTTGTAAGGTCAACGTTAACTCATACTTTGCCTCTAGACCCCTTCTTGTGCCAACAACGTAACCTATCAGGTCGTGCTTGCCTTTCGGCCAAAATCAGAGACGCAACTACGCGGTAGTATCCAATTTCCTTACGACCGTGCTATAATTCCTTTGTGCTGTGCCTCGCATTTCGAGGCCGTGCCCAATAACTCACGTAACTTCAAGAAAACTGCCCTACGGCCCTTCTTGACTTAACTCGCAACAGTTCAAGTCTAACTCATACCCTCTATCCAACGACTTATCACTCGACGCTACATCCCGTGCCGAAGCACGCCGCCTTCGTTGTTGCCAAATCTTAGGCCCAGACATTGTGTCTTTCTTACTGCATACTGCATACATATTCAACTCAACTCAATCCAAAGGCATACACGCGGTTAGCCGCTATCTGCCAACATCTATATGAACTTGGTCACTGGCTCCCAGAGCCATAGTGGACTCCTCTTTCTTTTATTAGACGGGCGTCCCTTTCAGCGCAAGGTAGCTAGCCCCGCTGTAAGTCCCCGCCTAACCCGTGCAAAGCACAGTTTATCTATTGTTTCCTAATGCCCGCAATGGTCCCGTGGCCTCGGCTTGCCGTGCGGGGAAACTTTTACCCTGTCGACAAGTTGTATGTTTCCCAATGCCCGCAGCGGTTCCGAGGCCTCGGGTTGCCGTGCGGGGAAACTCATTTTGTCGACAAGTTGTCCAATGACCATGCAAGACGCGATCGACACTTTCCAAATCTGAGTCCGCCACGACGACCTATAGTCGCGGGCATTCTTCTTTCTTTTGAAACCGCCTCGACGACCTATAGTCGCGAGCATAATCCTCTCTTGCCCCTTTCTCCAAACTCAATAAATCAACCGTGGCCCGTGCCTTAAAACACTAGGACCGTGCCATCGTGCCTCAATCCGACTTCTGTTCTACGTGACGTTATCGCCCAAGTCATACTTTATATGACGGGCCTTGGGATCGTGGGACTATTTAACCTGTCAACCACAGAATGAGCGGGACAGCACTTGAAATGACTTAGGTCGACCGGCATAACTTTGCCTAACTTACTCAGCCTACAACTTAACGAGCAAAGGCTGCGTCGAGCCTTGCTTCATGGAAGCGTGCATACTTTATCGAACATTTACGCAGGCGACGCCTATGACTTAGGCTACATTCATACTTCGCCTACTCAACCAACTTTCCTTCTCCCAAGCCACGGGACGAAGGATCGAGTGTCATTCTCAAAGCACACCGTGCACCGACTCTATGACGGCCGTTGGACCTTTCCATGTTCTAACTCAGTTCGACCTATCGGGATTATTCTCTTTAGCTATGTGAATTTGTCTCTTTTATTATCAAGCCTACTTGTGCAAGTTGAAAACACGATTTATTATGTGAAGGTAAAGATGAGGTAAGTTCACCGAAACTACCCCACCTGAGCGATGTCTTCAAACGGCCATCGCAAGGCCAAGTCCGAACGCCGTCGGCGTTTCAATTCCTCCGATTGACTGAGCGGGACGGGGCACTACAACTGGGAGAAATCCTACTCGCATCGATTTTGTACTGCACTGCACGAACGCGAGATTCGCGTCTGATGCGCGTCTCGTTCACTTAACATGACTCACGTGGACATGAACAGACACACGAGCACGTAGCCCTATCCCTGGCAAACCCCTAGACACGAGTACGACGTATCATGTGTCGTGCGCACGAGTCCGTAACACGCCTGTACGAGACTCCTCTGTGCAGTTTGTGACTATGTGTTTTAAAATTGTTTGGACACGTTCGTGTCCACTTGTTTGGACATGAACAACCCCCCTGACACGTTCATATGTGGGGCACACTCTACACATACTGATTTTGAGTTTCACATGATATTGGGTTTGATTTTGATATTTTCGACAGGGGTCCGATACATACTGAAACTCGAATTTTGATTTTTGAGCTGTTAACTAATTTTGCATTGAATGATAACTCGGATTCATATGATGTTGGTTGTGATATGAAAACTGTGTTGTATGTTTCTTTTCTGTAACCTGAGAATTGATGGAATGCGAAAATAATTTGGGTTTTCAAATGAAATTACATTCAAATTTGGGTTTGGGTTGAAATTGGCATTAGTTTGATACTTAAGTTTTAAACTAAATTTAAATGCATATCTGAACTGAAACAGCCCCCTTCACATTCCATTTTCCCCCTCACTTCACATTGACCCCTCACATTTTCCCTCTCTATATCTATATATACATATATGTTTACATATATATACAACAATTGAATGTATGAATGAATGGATGCAATGCATGAACTGAATTTCACTTTTCCTCACTTTTACTCATTTGCATTTTTACCTCACATACACACACACATTGGACTGAAACACACACACATACACCCCTCACCATATCACTCCTTGTCTATACACACACACCTACTCTCTAATTTGCAGTCCACACATACACACACACTATATCACTATCCACTACAATGTTAAAACACACTCACCCTATATATATATATTTATATATAATGTATGTTATGAATGGATATATATGCAATAAAAAATGCAAGATAATGAATGACATGAATGAATGATTAAATGAATGTATGAATGAAAATACATATATATACAAGTAAGTATGCAATGTAAGGAGGTAATGTATGAAATTAAACATGAATGTTTATATGCCTATAGGTATGCCTATATATAGTGTATGTAGATATATGTATATGTATTTGTGTATGTGTGATGTTGGTGTTGACCTTGTGATTGTGTGTGAGTGCTAGGCTAGACTTGGTTAGGCTTAGTGAGACTTGATTGGGCTAGGACTTGACCTAGTTGACCTAGTTTGACTAGTGTAGTTGACTAGAGTTGACCAAGAGTTGACTTTAGTCTAGAATGACTCGTTAGACTAGGTTTAGACCTAGAATAGCTTGGTTGACCTAGTTTGACTTTGTAAGTTGACCAGAGTTGACCAAGAGTTGACTTTGGCCTAGATGACCTAGAAATCATTCATTGTGATCTTCAATATTACCATTCTGGACATGTTGTGACCTGTCTTGCTCTAAATAGGACTCATTTACTCTGTATAGACATCTACACTTACCAGATACTCAGGATATCAGGCGAGTACATTCTCTGATCATTTCATACTTGCTAGATTTATATTCTTGCTCTAGATTACTTACTTGATGTTGTCACGTTGTTAACACGGATTAGTACTAATGGATCTTTACATTGAATGTTATCCCCCTCGGGAGCATCAGATACATCATGTCATGTGCGTTTCACTTTCATCATGTATTCTTGTGCTTTTATTATTCATGTACACTCTTGTGATTCATGTACTCTCATGTTCATAGAGCCCTCATATATGCCTTCATGTGCACCCATTTATGGGCCCCTATGTGAAATATTGTACAATAACATAACTTGTCTGGATCTCTGTGTATTGATTGGGGTACGGGGAAGTAGAAGCAGTCATGTGAACAATTTCTTTATAGTTATTGTATAAACTCTTTAGTGTAATCATGTGTAAATTCAAGCCGTTCACATGTCTATCTTGTACCCTACATCACTAGTCACTGTTAGTTCTCTACTTATAGTAGCTATTTACATTACAGTTCTCTCTCTTTTACTACATGTACTTTCTTTCAACGTTTTATGTATTTTACTCTATTGCATGCTTATATTCTTGTCTTGATATGAACTGTTGAGATTATGTGCTCGTTCTTGTCCTGACTGGACCTGTTAAAAATTACAGAGGATGACGAAGACCTTTGCCCTACCTATTATGAAGCTGTCATAGATGACACATGCGACTTGGACCTTCAGCAGGATCCATCAGCAGTATAGGATGTCACACCTATAATTTAGGCTAGTTAGCTTAGACTTCCATCTTATTTTGATGTCTTGTCTCATTTGGATACATTTATGTTATATTTGGGATTTTTGTTTTCTGGATTTCGTGGAGATGTTATCTTAGACACTTAGACTTTTTCTCCTGTTTGTATTTCATTTGATGATTTTCATTATCTATCTATTTTATCGTACTTCTACCTTAGTTGTGATTGAGCTGTACATTTTTGTATTGTCCTCCGTTTGGAGTGTATATACTATACAGGTACCTTATATTTGTTAGATGTATGTGACCTAGGACAGCGTTATACCGCGACACTACGTATAGGCTGGATGACCCAACTTCTCGTGCCCCTACACTGGGTGCGGGTCGTGTACATTTTAGTGGTGGCCTGCAGGTCGAGAGTTATGTAGTGGTATTCGAACTAGAGTATTACTACAGCCTGCAGTATGATATAGGATATAGTTTTGAAGGTACTCAATCACACCTAAGAAAAACTCTTATCTGATTCCATCATCAAAATTCTTCCTGCTTTATTGTCTTCCTTTGAAATAAATTATCCTCCTTTGACGTTATCGATTCATTTTCAGTAATTGCCTTCTTGCTTGATCTGTCTCCAGGATGGTGCAGACACGATCCCTTCGCTCCGGCCAGAAGGACACTACTGAGAGGTCTGCCACCTCTCGTCCGGCTCAGCCCGGTCTGGCAGCTCCCGTGGTACCTTCTCATGTCGGAGTTTCTGCGTATTCGGGGTTGACCTCCGCCTGTTCCGAGATATTCTCCTGTCATTCATGTTTTCTTCTAGCAGTAGCCGCCTTCAGGATCGGTTGATGCAGCATAGTTGTTCAACTTCTTTCAGAGGATGGTGGAGACCCAGCGACAGCAGTCGGCTCATTTTCAGCAGGGCATAGAGAATGCCCATCAGCTTGCTCTGACGACGGTGGAAAGAGTTATTGTGCAGCCCAAGCAGCCCAGATAAAGCATATCAGCCGAAGACACCAAGGATCTAGGAGTTCTAGAAGATGCATCCGCGGGACTTCCGCGGCACAGAGGGGATTCTATATGCGGATGACTGGATAGAGCACATCGACGAGATCTTTTCTACTGGCAGAGATACCAGCTCAATGCCGATTGAGACGGCAGGTAGTCAGATACAGGACCTGGCTCGTACTTGGTACCAGACGGACCCGAGGGTTGGTATAGAGGGACAGACTTGGGCAGCCTTCAAGAAGCTGTTCAAGGAGAAGTTTTTCCCTGATACGGCTCTTGGTGCCCTGGTGTCGTAGTTTGAGAGCTTAGTTCAGGGCATTGAGACTGTCGATGAGTACGCAGGGGAGTTCCGGCATCTGGGCAGATTTATTGAGGGACTCAGTGAGATAGCGAAGGCTCGGAGGTTCCGAAAGGGATTAGTCAAGGAGGTCAAATCCTTGACCAAGAGTGACCGGAGTGCCACTTTTTAAAAGATTCTGGTGGGTGCCCTAGCAGCAGAGGATGATCTTGAGCTAAAGCTCAGAGGGGACGAGACGCTTATGGAGCCAGCAGCAGCGGAGGCCAGGCCAAGAGGCCTCATGTACAAATTCGGCAGCAGCAGCAACAGAGGCCTGTTCAGCAACAGTTTTAGGGCCAGGGACATACACTTTACCAATATGCACCCAAGCAGTAGCCCATTAGTTATACTTTCTGCAAGAAGCTAGGTCATGGAAGGAATAACTGCAGGAAGAGACTAGGCCGGTGTTTACTTTGTGGTTCAACGGAGCATCAGTGTAGGGAGTGTCCTAAGAACTAGACACCATTGACTCAGGCAGCAACAGGAGCTAGGGCTCCAACAGGGCAATAGAGGTTTGTCCAGCATCATCAGCAGGCCAGAGGAGGAGGCCAACAGGGGCGAGCTTTCGCCATGACAATTGAGGATGTACAGACAATAGGAGGGATACTTGCAGGTCCTGTTCTTCTCGATTCCATTCCCACTTTTACTTATAATAACTATCTTGAAATTCAATTTCGACAGTTTTGTCTACCTCCTTATTCGTCGAAAAATTTGATTCTTAGTATTCTGTGTTGATTTAATTTTTATTTTTCCAATATAAGTCGTATGGGCTAGGTCGCCTCAGTTATGGAATTTAGAATTTTTTACAGTCATATTAACTAGCATAGTGAGGACATATAGTCAGATTTTGGACGTATTTCTCGGGCGTAGGAATTTAAGGTTTTTGCGGCCAAGCATGCGGCAATGCAAAAATTTTAAATACCATAATTCTAGAGGTATGTACCATAGTTGGGGACTCTATGAGTATCATAGCCTTGCTTACTGGTATGACAAAGATTCTGAGTCTCATCATTTTGGACAGACACATATGATTATAGGATTATAAGATTAGAGACTTTGATTGATTGGGGTTTGACCTAGAAAGAGTACGACTATCTTAATTTGAGGACAAAATTCTTTTAAGGAGGGTAGACTTGTAACACCCACTTTTCTAAATGAGGGTAATTTTGAACTTTTATATTTTTAATCATTTAATAATGTTATTTAAATCATGTTATGATTTTTTGGTGATTTTTAATTATTTTAAAACTATTTAAATCATCAACTTGTGATTTTAGTGTCTTGATAGTGTAACCTTAGAGAATGCTTGACCTAGAGCCTAACTATGTGATTAGGATGTTAATTATCATTTTTGGCCTAGGGTTATTTTGGTCATTTTGGTTTCTTGGAATTAGTTTTTAATTATTGATTGATGGTTGTTATTTTTGACTTTTGCTAGTTGTGACTTAATAGACTAACCTAGAGTTGACTTTGACTTTGTTGAGTTAGTTAGCATGGTGTGGGACCCTAATCTAACTTAAGTTGGTCTTAGTTTACTTGAATGTGACTAGGGTCCATGAGAGGATTGGAAGACTTTTGTATTTGGACTTATAGCTAAGAGGTTGAGCTAGCTAGCTTATGAACTTGGCTCAAAGCTCATTTACATGAAACCCTAACCCTAATCCCCTATATGGCCTGCCACCACAGCCCAATTATAACCTAATTTCCTCCTATATAATGTCTCTTCATGACCACTTGCCTCTTTTAGAATACCCCCTTGTAGGAAACCCTAACTTCTTCCCCAAATTGTCAAATCTCCCCATTCCTCCACCAAATTGATCCCAATCTTTTGCATTTGGGTTGAAATCTGGAATAGAGGTTGAAGGAGGCTAGCTTGCAAGGAGAGGAGCTCATTTGGACTTTGCTTGAGGAAGAGGACATCACATTTTGGGGCTTTTTTTATTGAATTTGACACTCAATAGGTAAACCCTTCAAATCACCCCTAAACCCTAATTTATTACCATAGATACATCCATCTAGGTGTCCCCTAGCTGTAGGAGAAGTTTGGTAGGAATTAGAATCGATTTGGTGTCCGTATCGGACACGTATCATTCACTAGGTCTAGGTGTTTGATGAAATGCCTCAATGAAGTTTTTATTGCTGTTTTCAAAAACTAATTTTACAAAAATTTAGATATATATGTGTGTTTTCATTTTCCCTTGGACTGAGCATACTTTCGTATCGTATCCGTGTCCAAAATCGACATGGACATGCAGCACGAGTAGTGTGTTCGGTTTCCTGCTACTCGCGTGTCCTAGCGGACACGGCACGGCACCCCGACACCGGAAATTTGGTGTGTGGGCGGGCAAGCACTGATACGACACAAATCAAATTTTAGGTGATTTAATCGAGTGGATTGGAAGAAATTCCACTCGTATCGATTTTGTACTGCACTGCACGAATGCGAGATTCGCATGTGATACGCATCTCGTTCACTCGACATGACTCACGTGGACACGAGACAGACACACGAGCACGTAGCCCGATCCTTGGCGAACCCCTAGACATGAGAATGATGTGTCATGTGTCGTGTGTTGTGCGCATGAGTTCGTGACACGCCTGTACGAGAATGCTTTGTGCAGTGTGTGACTGTGTGTGTTTAAATTGTTTGGACACGTTTGCGTCCACTTGTTTGGACGTGAACACCCCCCTGACACGTTCACATATGGGGCACACTCTACACATACTGATTTTGGGTTTCACATGATATTGGGTTTGATTTTGATATTTTCGACAGGGGTCCTGGTACATACTAAAACTCGAATTCTGATTTTTGAGCTGTTAACTGATTTTGCATTGAATGATAACTGGGATTCATATGATGTCGGTTATGATATAAAAATAGTATTATATATTTCTTTTCTGTAACCTGAGAATTGATGGAATGCGAAAATGATTTGGGTTTTCAAATAAAATTACATTCAAATTTGGGTTTGGGTTGAAATTGGCATTATTTTGATACTTAAGTTTTAAACTGAATTCAAATGCATATGAACTAAACTGAGAACAACCCCTTTCACATTCCAGTACCTACATGTATTTGCATTACCTATTGCTATTTACATTACCTATTGCTATTTACACTACCTACATGTATTTGCATTACCTATTGCTATTTACACACACATTCACTCTATTTACCTTGCTCTCACACACTATTCTCCCCATCTGATATGCTAACAAACACAAATGTGTTAACCACCTCACATTCTTTCCTCTCTATATCTATATATACATATATGTTTACATATATATACAATAATTGAATGTATGAATGGATGGATGCAATGCATGAACTGAATTTCACTCTTCCTCACTTTTCACTCATTTGCATTTTCACCTCACACACACACATTGGACTGAAACTGTAACTCCACTTTTCCACTTTTGAGAATTTTTAAATTTTTAATAATAATAATGTTTTATTTACAGTTTTATATATATATATGAATAATTTGGAGGGAAGAAAATAGGAGCAGGAATTTGAATTTGAAAGTTTGTTGTAACAAACAAACTTGGGGCCCACCACTCAATCTTTCTTTCTAACTGATTTCCTGCATTCAGTGTAATAACGAAAAAAAAGAGGGGGTTTCTGTAAGTTTTACTGTATAGGGGGACTGCTTTAAAAACTTTTGATGGCGGGGGGGGGCTAAAGGGCAAATGTGTATTTTTTGATATATACGTTGGGGCTAAAGGGCTAAAGGGCTCATCACTCATTCTCTCCTCTCAGAAATTTCTTCCGAGCTTAAGAGCTCAGTCCCAATTCCTTGTCCAGCCGACCCAAAACCTAATTTCCTGGTGATGGCGACGGTGAGGATGCTCCCTCTTCGGCGGACCTGACGACAACAGATAAGTTCGACGTCAACGAGAGACTCTCGGCCATTTCGAGGACGGATCCCAGTGCGCGGCGACAGCGGTGATTGGAGGCTGCACTTCTTTCACGGCGAGCTTTTCGTCAACTGTGACTTCGGGACGATGCTAGTTATCTCGACGATCTATCCAGTTGTGAGTTCCGATTTATTTTCTTCTAATTTCTTGTTGAGTTGGAATTGATCTGAATTTTTTTTCAATCCAACTTTTGATCTCACTAGCCTTTGTGGGAATCGATTGATCGATCGATTGTTCAGTGATCGTCTCCTGAGTACTTCCCTGGTGGTAAATTCCTTTCGACTCATCTATAATTTGTTGATCGGTAAATTTTGATTTGAGATGCTTGACAAAGTGTTGCGGTTTCCGATTGATTTTGAACAGAGAATTGAGTTGCTTGGTTCGAATTTCGGGATTAGAATTGGAAGTATTTGTTTCCATTTCGAGTAAGTTGATTTTGGTTGAGTTTTCTGCCATCGAATTCTAGTGATCGGTATTCAGAATTTAACTCCTCTGTGTTGTATTTCTTTCTGTTTGTTGTAATGTCTGAACAGAGCTGATACCCTTCCGGACACGAATGGACAGATGTGTCTGTGTCCTATAGACGTATCGACTCCAGATCAGACTCATTACCTTCAGGTATTTTGATAATTAGCCGTTGTACATGTTTTACTCTATAACTAGATTTTTAATGGGAATGTACATGGGGGACGGGTGCAGGTACGTTCGTGATTGTGTCCAGTTGCAGTGGTGTCGGGTTGCCGTGGTGTTCAGTTAGATTTTGAGTTGCCTGAATCGTTCGTGCAATCTCGAGCTCGTATCGATTTTGTTGTGCACTACCATAATCTGTCGAATTAGCGACGTTCACAAACCTCGCTAAACCCAGTAAAAACGTCACAAATATTTTAGCGATGTTTCTAGCGACGTTATATAAACGACAAAAAAAAGTGTGTCGTTAAGCGAAAAAAACGTCGCAAAATGTCGCTATGGTGACGTTAATTAGCGACGTTGTTAATGTAGCAGGTTAGCGAGGTTATTTATGACGTTCTCATGTGGTCGCTAATTAGCGACGTTAGTGTGTGGTCGCCATTTAGCGACACTTTAGCGACGTTTTGACGAAGATGTGCTGACATCTGATTTGGTGCCACATCAGCAATTTACCACATTTTTAGCGACGTTCATTAACGTCGCTACAATGTAGCGACGCTTATTAACGTCACTGAAAATGTCGCTAAGTTAAAATAATATTAAAAAAATAGAATCCAGAATGCAAATGGAGCTGGAGCTTGAGCCAAAATACAGAATCTAAAATACAAAATACAGAATCCAATCCCTGGGTTTGCCGACCCCCTCGGTGGAACACTTAACACTGGCACGCACAATACATTCCAGAATAGACAAAAAATATAAAGAACAAATAAAATCCTCAAAGAATAATATCCTCAACGAACAAAGTCAATAATATCCTCAACGAACAAAGTTAATATCCTCAAATACGTAAAAAGTCAATATCCTCAACGAACAAAGTCTATATCCTCAAATACGTACAAAGTAAAAATATAAAGTACAAAGTCCAAAAATGCAAAAACAAAACTACTGATCGCCTGGAGCTGGAGCTGGAGCTCGAGCCAGAGCTGGAGGAGGAGCGCCACCAGATGACTGTCGTCATAATGCTAGGATCGTCTGATACTGCTCCGGTGACAACAGGTTGACGAGCATGTCCTTCCGTGCACCGTCGGATGTGGACGATGCTCCCAGCGTACCAGCAGACGGTCGCTCCGTAGCCATCTCGTAGAACTGTTGTATCTGTTCGACCAATCGTTGCATAGTAGCCTGCGTAGAGTGGGTCATCTGTCGCAGTGCCTCAGTCGTCTCCTCAAGCCTCTCAAAACGTGAGAGGAGCGCAGAATCATCCGTATGCGGCTGCGGATGGGACTGCGTTGCCACCATCCTCTGCAGCATCTCATCACGTAGATCTGCGATCTGCTCATCGACACTCTGCTGGTGGAGGAGCGACTCCTCAGTCTGTGCGAGGTCGGGCACAGTAGTGGCAATCGTAGAGGCCTGTGATGCAATAAAGGCACCATAGGAGCCCGTACCATAGTACGTACCCCTATGCATGCCACCAACGGCCTTCATCCACAGCTCATCATCTGACTGAGCTGCGGCGGCCGGGGGCTGCTAGGAAGTGCTAGCACCAGCTCCCACTTACCGTGTCGGCCCGACCTCCCTAAGCCTCAAAAACACGGCCTAGAAATAACATCTATATGAATTCTCTATGTAACTAAAAATTAATATTAATGAACAAGCATTAAGTAAAACTTCAAAAACTCGGCCTAGAAATAACATCTATATGAATTCTCTACGTAACTAAAAATTAATATTAATAACTAGCAATAAGTAAAACTTACGTAGGTGTCCCGGGCCTTGTCGTCAATGAACCGCTCCCCCTTCGTGTGCGTGGAGAGAAACAATGTCACCATATTCGGGTCCTCTCCCGATTCAACCTGTTACAAAATTATTATATGATTTGTCAATTAAGTTGAAAGAAATATATTACTATAAAGTATTAATTATGGGTATACGGCGAGATATATACCATATGAGTGAAAAAATCTATGATGGACAGTGACCCACCATACCACTGCGACCCCGTCTGTCGTGCTCTTTTAGACTTCGTGGACTTCTCCTTGTAGGTTTTCTGCTCGAATCTTCTCTTTATTGTCGCCCAGTCGGTGGCAGAGTTCCAACCCTGAATAGGCTCTCCCCGACGCTCGCGATCCTTTTGGTCGAATATCGCATCCCTAATGAGCTTGCTGGCGACGCTGGAAAAAATAGACTCGACAGCAACGGCGCGGTAGGGTTAGAAGAAGTAAGTCCGCTGAAAAAATCATAATAGTAGGTAAGTTATAACATAACATACTAAATGTTAAAAGAAAATAAACTTTTACGTACCGAGAAGTGCTCAAACCAGAAGGCCTTCTTGTCGGCCGGGACATCCCTCCAGTTGATCCAGGGCCCCTCGTAGTTCTGCCGCAGGAATGTACCCAGCGACCGGTGTACGGAGGAGGGATAATACCTGTAAAATAGAAATTAAAATTTATTAAACAAGTTTATAATAAATTTAAACAAATTAAATACAATAATTTTACTTACCGCTTGGTCCGAGTACAGGCCCAAATCTTCAACCTCAGATCCCCCTCCGGGCGATACGGAGGATCTGTCCCAAATGGCATCTGCAGCCTGCCCCTGCCTGGCCACCTGCCCCTACCCCTGCCCCTGCCCACAGCCTGCCCCTCGGCCTCGGCCTCGCCCTCGGCGTGGGCCTCGCCATCGTCCTCGCCCTCCACGTGGTCCTCGGCCTTGGCCTGCTCCTCAATAGTAGGGTCGGCCTGTAGAATACTCGATGGTACTGGCTGCATAGAAGAAGAAGGCCCTAGCCTGGAACTGCTAGAACCGGGTATGGAGCCATTGTCGGTGACTAGACCGCTAGTATATACTGGAGTACGGAAGGATGAGGAGGAGTCGGTAGGAGGAGTGGTAGATGGAGACTGTCGGCCTCGTCGACTCCTACCAGCACCGGAACCAAAGGATCCATATCGAGCCATATCTGAAAAAATACAGAAGTAAACCATCAACATCTGAAAAAAATAAAAGTAAACTATACTACGTCTGAAAAATAACAAAAGTAATCCATATTATATCTAAAAATTAAACATATTCAATCTCTTCTGAAAATTCATCTTGTTCCTCTTCCTCTTCCTCTTCCTTATCCTCTTCACTTCTATCAACTTCCTCTTCTGATACTTCTATCTCTTCTAATTGATAAAACATGTCATAAGAATCTTCTGTTGAGTCCACATCGACAATATTGGTAATAAGACGTAGTTTGTCTTCCTCGATCTGTTGTTGCCTGTGCCAACTCATATTTTTGGCAGTCTCTTTCACCTTGAACAACCTTTGCAACCGCGGCATCAACGACAAGTAGTGAATTGAAGCAGTCGATCTTCTAGACTTGCCTGCAGCAGTTGGCTTGTAGCGATCAACACCACAGAATCTGCACACTTCTGCATCCTTGTGATCTTTGTAGTAAAGCATGCATCCATTCTGACAGCAATCGATTTTGTCGTATCCCATCCAGAGGGATCTCACCATCCTCTTAGAGCGGTAGAAGTCTTTCGGTAACTTGGCACCCTCCAACAAGATATCTGTAATCAACTAGAGCACTCTATTATAGCATTCTTGCGACATGTTAAAGTCAGACTTTAGGCTCAAGAGCCGAGTGATCACCTCTAACAGTAAATGGTCCTCACAGCCAGGGTACAAAGGAGTCCTTGCATTCTCCAGCAACTCCATGAACTTCATAACATCGGAATTCGGTGCCTCCTCAGCTGTGTCACGATTGTATGGATCGAAACTAGGCCCCGTAGCGTCGAAGACCATGTTCACGTACTCTTTGTCGACACCAGTTCGGTTGAGGACATTCATATAAGGCTCCACATAAGGCTCAACATAAGGCTCCACATAAGGCTACACATAAGGATCCGCTTGGAATGCTATAGGTACAAGTTCTCCGTGTGCGGTCCATTGGTAGTAATTCGGAAGGAAACCCTTTGAGTATAAGTGATATGTCACATCATTTCTGGTTGAAACTTTTTGTTTCGACATTTTGCACACGGACACTTAATGTCCATGTCGTCCATGGATTAAGGAAATGCCTTCACGAATTGGAGGAATTGTTCTACTCCGGCGATGTATTCATCTCGCACACCGTACTTGTCATCTCGAATGCGGTTGTACATCTACGAATGATCTAGCAAATACATGGATATAGCCATTTCTAGATATCGGCAAATATGAATAAACTTCAAAACTGAAACGAATATACTACATATATACTATGAGCCCCCTCGGGGCCCCACCCCGAGCAGCAGACCACCCAACCCTACGAGCAGCAAGAAGGTCCTAACCCGACGTACGGCCGTGACTCGGGACCATTCCTATGAGTATCGGGATCAAGGAAAATAGACGACGGCATTAACCAACCAACAAAACTACTTGTTACAAATATCGGCACTATTGGTGGTTTCGAATCGGAGTATCAGATTTTTTGGTGTCGGAAAACAAATAATTATTACTAAATTATCAGATTTTTTGGTACTATCGGTGCCCCTGACCCAGCCTCCCATACCCTCCCCCCATACCACCCCTAACCCTAACCCGAACCCTATCCCTAACCCCTCCCCACCAGCCCCCCCTCCCATCCCCAGCCCCCCTCCCATCCCCAGCCCCCCCAACCCCCCTGCTCCCTTCCCCTACCAACCACCCCTAACCCTAACCCGAACCATAACCCTAACCCTAACCCACCCGTCCCCCAGCCCCTCCTTCTTACACCCAGCCGCCCTCACCCCCCCGTCCCTCCCCTCCACATACACCCAACCCTAACCCGAACCCTAACCCTCCCCTCCCCTCCAGCCTCCTCCTCACCCCCAGCCACCCTCATCCCTCTTGTCCCACCCCCCCAGCCACCCCCCACTCACCACCCAACCACCCGTATCCCCTCTGCCCCTCACCCCCCATCAGACCATTCCACATCACCGAACCACCAGCACCCCCCTGCCCCTCCCCCCGAGCTACCCGCACCCCCAACTACCAAGAACCAAAATAGAGAGAGAGAGAGTGGGGGAGTCACATACCGGAGAGGGAGCAGAGTCGTCGAAAAGAGTGAGATTCGTCGGAGAGAGTGAGAGCGCCAGAGAGAGTGAGAGCGCCGGAGGGGAGAAGGAGAGAGAGTGAGAGAGTAAAATGGGGGAAATGAATCGTGGGGGGGAATTTAATTAGAATTTAGCGATGTTCAGAATAACATCGCTAAAATAGTCGCTATTAGCGACATCATAGCGATGTATCTGTTTGCCATGAAATATAAAATAACAGAACAATTATCGGAGGACCGGACTTTTACTTCACGTTACAAACTCGCTTGTACAAAGAAAGTCTAGGGACGAAAACCTAGGTACAGCAGTCTAAGTATAATTGTTTATTTTAGATTCTGGGGGGTGACGATAGAGGCTCGGGAAGGCGACGGCAGCCCTGCCATACTCCTTGGACGATCGGTATGCAGCCTTGGCTCCTTGTGAAAAGTTGGTTGGCATTGATGAAGAAATGCTCTTCTTACTCCTCTGTTGCTCTTCTGGCTTCTCTCTCTCTCTCTGTGTGTATTCTCTCTCTGACTATGGGGGGAAAGTCTCTCTGTATATACGTATTTCTCTCTGATATTGTATATCTCGCAAGGGAATGGCACCCTGCTATTTATAATAGTGGGCTGTTATCATTAGGGTTGCCAATGATTACATCTTGGAGATGGCGACGGCCTGGGGATTGGTCAATCCAGACCGTTCGTTTCTGATTGTGACGAATCCGAGCCATTAGGTGTTGATTACACCAAATTCCATTAGCAATTAATGCTGATTGGAATAAATCTTCCTTATAATGATTTCTGATATCTGCGAATAAATTAGATCTATTCTTCTGCCACGTGTCCCAGATTATTGGGATTTGACCCAATCTTTAATGGCAGCAAATCTGAGGAATTAATCGGTTTAGGACACGTGTCCTAGGAGCTGCTGAGGGGATCTGGATCGCATGACGAGCGAGCCGCATATGAATTTGAGCCGCATATGGTTAAGCCCACGTGTCAGGGTTGCCTGGGCAGTGGCCCTCACTTGAGCCCTCGAACCACAGGGAAGTAATCCTTGTGGGCCGCATAAGTACATATCCGCCCGAGCCGCATGGACATGATCCTCTCGAACCGCATGAGAAGTCCTCGCTCGAGCCGCATGAGAAGTCCTCGCTCGAGCCGCATGAGGCTTTCTTGGCCAGAGCCGTATAGGACAGATTCACTCTGAACCGCATGAGACGTTCTTTGCTCGAGCCGCATGAGGCTTTCTTGAGCCGCATAGGATTCATCCTGAACCGCATGAGAAGTGAGCCGCATACGAACGCCCACGTGGTAAGGCCACGTGGCACTTTTATGGCTCTCGGGGGATTTGTGTCAGAGATCTCTTTTCTCTTCCCTAGAGATTCATCATTATGACAGAGTCATAATTACCTGCTTTTGTGTCAGGGCGGTCAACTTTTCAGAGGGGTCAGCCGTCAAAGCAATTAATGCAGCATGGGTCCGAGGGGAGCACTGTCAGGCCACGTGTCTTCTGAGCCACATGGAATACCTCGGGCCGTACAGCTCCTTATGCCGTATGACTCCCTGAGCCGCATGAGTTTTTTGAGCCGCATGGATCTTTCCTGGCCGTATGAGTCATTTTCTTTAGTATTTTCCATGCTTCTACAAGACCCCCTTCAAAGTTTTCAATTTGTAAAATTGAAATACTTTGAATAAGAAGCATGGCTGTGTTCTTCTAGCCGCATATGAAATCCTGATCGCATAGAAGTCCAGGCCGCATGGATTATTCAGCCGCATAGGTGACTCAGCCGCAGGAGACTGTTCAGCCACATAGCTTCTCGCCATGTGTGCGGGTCTTTAATTGCCTCAAATTCGTTTCAGCACCGTCTTTGTAGGAGGGAATCCCAAGGGTCAGCTCATTAAATCTTTCGGATTTGACGCCTTGGGTGAATCTTGGAGACGAAACCCAAGGAGTCGATTTTGTTCTTCATGAGTCGGTCATTGGCCCACGTGTCCTCCTTCTCCCTGTAGAAGCATGGAAAATATTAGAATAATGATCCATGCGGCTCGGAGTAAGAAGCTTATGCGGCTTACACAGGAGCGGCCCTATGCGGTTCAAAGAAGACTCTCAATCGCATGCGGCTCGGGAGCGTATGCGGTTCAGCAAGGTATATGCGGCTCGATGGATGTCATATGTGATCCTTCCCTACAGCTGGTCGTTTGGGGGTGGCCTCATTTAATGATCTGACACGACTTGACGACTGTGACTGCTCTGACATAAAGTGTCATAATGGCTCTGCCATAACGACAGACTTTTCGGGAAAGGAAGAAGATCTCTGACCCGAACCGTCAGAAATCCTAGGTTGCCACGTGGCAACTTTCATGCGGCTTAAATGGAAAACAGCTCCATGCGGCTCACGAAGAAGTCACTCTATATGGTTAGCAGAAATCAGCCATATGCGGCCCACCGAGAGCTCAATCCCTGCGACTCAATACAATGCTAGCTCATGCGGCTCGCAAAGATTATGCATATGCGGCTCACGGAAGGTTCGTCCCCTGCGGCTCGATGAGGCATTATCTCATGCGGCTCAGGAAGAGTACCTCTCTGCGGTTCGAGGATAGTCAATCCTATGCGGCTCTGACAGGACTCACAATTAAGACGCGTGGCATGAGATCAATAAGAGATTTAACCGAATCTCAACAAATATATTTGACATCATCGTCATAATTACTGAGATCAGGGCATATCATTTATCATCAAGCTAATGGGACACGTGGCGAGCAATCAGACATTGGCATAATCAATCACGAGGATTTAAAGCAGCTAGCATTAATTGCTCATGAGATACGATGTTATCCGCATTAATGGCCGAGATTCACTATAATCAGGATCAAGGGTTCAGATAGAATGAAGGAGCGTCGACATTCCAAACAGATAATCATTAGCAAACCCTAATGATCACCCCCCCACTCTTATAAATAGCCAGCATCATTCCCTTGAAAAAAAAGAGAAGAAAAAAAAAAGAGGAAAAAGAGAGAGAGAGGTCGGCACCAAAAGAAATAAGAAGAGAGAGATCTACACAGAGAGAGCTCCCCCTTCCTTCTTAATAATCACAGAGAGAGAGAGAAGCCAGAAGAGCAATCCGAGGAGAGTAAGAAGAGCGTTTCTTCATCAACGTCGAGCAGATCTTCCCCGAGCCAAGATTGTATACTGATCGTCCAAGGAGTAAGGCAGAGCGGCCGTCGCTTTCCCGAGCCTCTATCGTCACCCCCCAGAATCAAAAATAAACAATCGTACTTAGTCTGCTGTACCTAGGTTTTCGTCCCTAGGCTTTCTTTGTACGAGCGAGTTTGTATTGTGAGTCTAAGTTCAGTCCTCCGATAATTGTTCTGTTCTTTTACAATCAATGGCAAACACGATGGCGACTCTGCTGGGGAGTAACTTCTCCACGGCTGAGGAGTTGGTGACGCAATCAGATGCAGCCAAACTTGGCTCCACATAAAAGAAGATGGTCGTCCGTTTCGACCAACAGGCGTTCGAAGAGATGCTCTCTAAAGGCAGCGCTGGCTCGGCCCAGAAGCGCACCCGTACCACGAAGGCTCGCAAAGAATCGAGACCGAAGTCATTTGCTCCTCCTCAAGCCCTCGATGGGATGCCCTCTGCTGCTCAAGACGGCGAGAAGGATTCTTCTGTAGTCCCACTTCAGGTCGTAGACAACTCTGCTGTCCCCAAGTCCGGCAGAAGAA
The DNA here is from genome assembly GCA_029216955.1 of Iris pallida. Lineage (NCBI taxonomy): Eukaryota > Viridiplantae > Streptophyta > Magnoliopsida > Asparagales > Iridaceae > Iris > Iris pallida. The sequence goes on along the minus strand of JANAVB010016314.1, from coordinate 41,479 downwards.
AACATTATGATGCCGAACTTGCAGGGACAAAGAGGGACTCTACGCGGACCGAACCGCAGAAGAATATTAGCCGCAAGGAGAAAGCCCATGCGGCTACATCCGCCAACCGCATAAAGAAAACTCATGCGGCTACTTCTGTCAGCCGCATAACTTATGCGACTACAGTTCCCGACAGCATGAATGAGACTCATGCGGCCAGTAAAGTCAATCATTTGCAGAAAACCCATGCGGCCACAGATGCCAACCGCATGCGGCCAGCCTGCACGGTCGTGACCCCTAGCCGCATAAGAACTCGTCCGACGACAGGAGACGACCGCATGCAGACAGCCTGCACGGTTTCTGCTCCCAGCCGCATAGCATCTGCTTCATGCTCCTCTCGATCAGTTTTCGACCGTCTCTCGTACGGTCCGAACCCTGATGACTCTCTGAATGATAAGCCAGACTCTGTGATGTTCAACTTGGACTCTTCCTATTATGCACCCACGAGTGCTAGAAAGAAGAAGTCTAGGGCAGCACGGGCTCATCAAGCCCAGACAGCTGCCCCAACCTCTGACTATCAGGGCGTCCCGCTGATTGTCACGCGGTCCTCGAATGGGAAGTTGTACAGAACCGCTCAAGTCCAATCCCCGACGACGAACGGACAGAGTGGTTCCTCTGACCTGCGTGAGGCGATCCTCCACAAACGCAAGGAAAGAGAAGGGGCCTCGGCGTGCAAAGAATCCCCATATAGACGTCACTGCACCCAGATCATCGTCAACTGCTGCTGCAACAACGCGGCAGTGACGGAAGATCGTCCGTCCGTCTTCCACAGACTACAGCACCCAAACTCAGAAGATGAGGCACCTCCTGTTGTCTCCTGTAATTCTGCTCAGAAGGTCCCCGCCGACGAGAGAGAGAAGAAGACAAGCATCTCCAATCCAAAGATATCAGCCACTACAGCTAAGAAGTTGTCGGCTAAACGGTTACCCTCCACCGGAGTATACTAACACACCCGTTCGAAGACAAAATTGGCTGCAACAGGAGGCTCATCATCCCCGACCCTGGGGGTCGTAGGAGCTGGGGGTAGTACTCCCCCGAAGTCCACAATAATCCAACGTTTCAAGGAGACGAACCCCGAGAAACAACCCTCCCATCGGGTACAACAGATGCTGACGTCCCCGAGGACATCCATGATTCTCTAGGCGAAGCAAGCTCCGAAGCTGGAGGTAGTGTTCCTTCCGAGTCTGAACTTGAAGAGAACATCCCTACATATCCAGATGATTTCTCGACGCATGGGTACGACTCGGAGGGTACATCCTCCACCACTCCCTCCGTCACTCCTCATGTGAGGACGGTATTCATGACAGATAGCAATCAAGGCGGTTCCAGCGATCGCCAGCGCATCGACACGTTGGAGGCCATATTGCATGCCTTGGTCAAGTCTGTAGACGAGATCAAAGCGGCACTTCCTACTCTGCAGGGAGTGACACCTTGCCAGACAAGCGCGGGTCCCGCAATCAACGTAGATTCAAATTCGGCGGCGCCAAACCAGGGCAATAATTCTCCCGAGATAACGGCCCCTACCGCGACAGATGAGGCCCGAGAAGTAAGAAGAGAGGTTCAGGAGCTCCGAGCAATGTTCCACGCCCGAGAAAACTCTCAAGACCTCAGAATACGGCAACCATATCCTGCTGAATGGAGGGATGTTCCCTTTCCGCCAAGATATAAGCCGTTCAATATCAACCCATATGATGGCAAGACTTCAGCAAGTCGATACATCACTTACTTTGAGGTCACTACTGACCATCTGCCCCATGATGACGCTATCCTCACGCGGTTATTCATTGGGGCATTGGAAGGAGTCGCCTTCGATTGGTACCGTAACCTGCCAGACAATTGCATCCACTCCTTCGCTGGCTTCAAGCGCTTGTTCTTGGAGAGGTTCTATGAGGTAGGGCAGGACGTTACGATGTCTACCCTCATGGACGTCGTTCAAGGAGAGAAAGAACTGACGAGAAATTACATTGAACGGTTTCGTCAAACCGCAATGAAGTTACCATATGGCAACCCGAACTCTTCTTTGATTGAAATTTGCCAAAAGAGACTACTTCCAACAATTAGTCTCTGGATGGGCGAAAGTCAGTTCAAGGATTGGAAGGCTTTTATCATCAGTGCTACAAGTGCTGAAGAACGATTGAAGAAGGCTCGCCAACTGGGGTTGCATATCTCGGAGGGAGAGAACAAGAGCAAGCGTCCCAACACCAGCAACGACAATGGAGGTAGCCCCTCCAACAACCGGGACAACAAAGGCAAGCAGGCTATGGTGACCGATACAGCCCAGAAGCCCGAGCCACAGCCAGCAGACAAACAATGGCCTCAAATCACTTATTCCTTTGAAGACGGCCACGTCAAGCCTATTTTGGACATGCTTATACAAGGAGATAGGATTCAGCTTCCTCCACCAAGACGGGAGCCTCGGCCGGCTGATCTGGAGAACCCAAAGTTCTGCCATTACCATCGCTACGTCCACCATGCGACACACGACTGCTACCAACTGAAACGGTATATCCAAAACCTCATCGATTCGAACGCCCTGGCCATCGATTTCGAAGAGGTAACCGTGGCAGCCAACATGGTGTCCGTACAATTCGGCAGCTTCCCTCCAACGGAGACTCAGGACGGGGTTATACCTATCCCTCTGGCAATAATAGAAATTGCTAATCTGCCACCTGCTCGCGATCAAGCCGCTGGTCTAACACCCCTCACCACATCACGAGGGGAAATCATGTGGGTCCATTCGGACCTAATCCACGAGGTAACTCAGCCCTCTCCACCTTCTAAAAGGAAAAGTAAAAAAGTCAGATCCTGCCGTGCTGCCTCGGCGGAAGAAGAGAAAGTCTCGGCCGTCACTACTCGATCCGGAACACAAGTCCAACCGGTGACCGAAAGCGCGACTGATGATCATCCGCCCACTACCAATGATGCTCCGGGACCGGCTCAGCCTTCGACGACCGACAAGCCTAGGCCGAAGGAGACTCGCTTTGACAAGTCCCTCCGGAAGGAGACACCTCAGGGGCTGGAGAGGCCCTATAACTTCGACATCTTGGCGCAATTAGCTAACACCCCGGCCAAATTGTCTTTATATGAACTCCTCAGGCTCTCAAAGGATGTCCGCACGGCTTTAAGTGAGGCGCTCCAAAATGCCGACGCATACTTGGCTCAGGTCAACCTCACGGGAGATAACCAACCTGCAGAGCTCCAAGACAGTGCGTGTGCGGGAGCAATACCCAATATCGTCTTCTCTCTGCAAGATATGCTCATCAAAACTAACCTGCATGATCGCCTGCTATACTACACTGGATACATTGGCGATGTAAAGGTGGACCGAATGCACATTGATCCTGGGTCCTCTATAAGCATCATTCCGAAAGGTCTGCTACATCATCTTCGCATTCCGATGCATCGCTTGACACCTACAAGCACCGCCATTAGCGGTTTCAATTCGGGCAGGAGCTACCTAATAGGGAAGATCCGTTTGAAGTGTCAGATCGGCGATCTCCAATGAGAAGTCATCTGTTATGTCATAGATGCCGACACTTCTTACAATATCCTTCTGGGACGGCCTTGGATACACGATTACATGATCGTGCCTTCCACACTACACTAGTGCTTCAAATATGTCGATAAGCACGGCTTCGTGAGGACAGAGTTTGCCGATATCGATCCCTTCAAGGGGGTCGAATCTTATTACTCAGACTCCTGTCTATACGAAAAATCAAAGAAGCATCTGGTCGAAGAAGATGTGCAAACTCACAACAAGACGGCTACAGGATCAGAAGAACCCCTAACGATCCACCTTCAGGCTCACAAACCGGGCAATTCCGCACCCCTTACGGCCACTCTGCGTAAGGACGAAATCAGTCTCTCCGCACAAGAAGAACAGATGAGAATCCGGCTGCCAAAGTCCGGCCAAGCACTGAGACCCATAACAGGGCTACTTACCATCAGACTACCGAGAGTCGGTCAGCTCCAAACGGAGAAGCCCAATCCCTCCGACAGACCGCTCACAATACGCCTTCCCAAGAAGGTTCTTCACCCCGATGCGAGGTCTGACACTTCTAGCGAACCAGCCACCCCTCGCCCCACATCAAGTACCAAACTGGGGGTTGCTAGTTTACCAACAACTCCACGATCTGCTCCGCCAGTTGAGCCTCTGAAGATCAAGCTGACTAGGTCGTCCTTCCAGTCTTCATTTATACAGGGGGTGGCCGAAGAAGAACCAGAATTGGCCAAGTATGTGGCTGCCCACTCCGATACCCCCTCCGCAGATGATGTAATCCCTCTAGAAAAGATACCTTACTTCATCAATAAAGGGTTATCTTTGAACTACACCGAGCTCAATAAGCTATGTACAATGTACGCTATGGAACACGGTATAGGCACTCACCTACATACACAGGTGACAAACGTGTACACCGCCATCCGACTTACTCCAGTAGAAGACACTTACCGAATAGTCGAGGGAGGGGACCACCCGATCATCTTCGGCCGGACGAACAACCCACATCCCCCCGCTATGGAAGAAGTCGACTTCGGGTCAGATGCCGGAAGACTGCCTCTGTATCTCTATAGCCCTCAATCCAAATATCTCATGCAGAAACAGGGGTATGATCTAGAGACAACGCCAGGACTGAACTACGGCACTGGACGACGATTACCTTTGAAGACGCCAGCCCCGGCGGGCAAACCACGGAACTTCTATAACAAAACCTGATGCGGTTTAGGGTATGTAACGTCTACTACGACCCCTGAAAGCTCAGATGAAGAATGCGACTGGCAGTCACATTCAACCGGATCACCGACTTCCGACTCAGATACCAGCATCGGAGATGTATTCAGACAAATCATGTCAGTCAACATGGCGTTCGCTGACGCTTACGAGGAAGACGAAGACATTCCCGAAATCCTTGAGCTAGAACCATGGGCCCAGCAATTAGACGCGCAATGGGAAAAACGGTTCGAACAGAGAGAACCTCCTACTGAAGATGAGGTCATACAAGTGGATCTCGGCAGCGAATCTTCTCCAAAACCGATCTTTATCAGTAAAAGCCTGACAAACGAAGAATGAGAATCGCTGCTGAAACTCGTCAGAGAATATATCGACGTGTTCGCGTGGAGTTACGAGGACATGCCGGGGCTAGACCCTGATATCGCTCTTCACAAACTCAACATACGGCCAGATGCAAAGCCAGTCAAACAGCAACAACGATGCTTCCGCCCAGGCGTCATGGACGCAATTGAAGCCGAAGTCAACAAGCTAATAACCAGCGGCTTCATTCGTGAAGAGCAACATCCTGACTGGGTCGCCAACATAGTGCCGGTCCTTAAGAAAAATAGGAAGATCCGAATCTGCATCGACTTCCGTAATCTGAATGAGGCATGTCCGAAGGACGAGTTTCCCCTCCCCATCACAGACATCATGATCGACAACACATGCGGCTTTGAACGTATGTCATTCATGGATGGATTTTCGGGGTACAATCAAATCAAGATGTCTCCCGACGACGAAAAGCATACATCATTCCGAACGCCGATTGGTACATACTGCTACACAGTCATGCCATTCGGTCTAAAGAATGCTGGCGCTACATATCAGCGGGCCATGAGTATCATTTTCCGAGAACATTTACGCAAAACAGTAGAATGCTATGTCGACGACATCGTCGTCAAGAGTCGCCATAAGGAAGATCATCTGTAAAACTTAAGAACGGTATTCGACCTGATGAGAGCCCACAACCTGAAGATGAACCCTACGAAATCATTCTTGGGCGTATCCAGCGGGAAATTCTTAGGCTTCATCATCACGGCACGGGGCATCCATGTAGACCCTGAGAAGACGAAGGCAATCATGGAGATGGGTCCACCGAAAAATCTCCGCGAACTCAGAGGCCTCCAAGGGAGGCTAGCTTACATCAGGAGGTTTATTTCCAACCTCTTCGGGCGATGCCGACCGTTCACACACCTCATGAAGAAGGGAGTCTCATTCGTATGGGACGAGGAATGCCAGCGTGCTTTCGACGACATCAAAGAATATTTGTCGAATCCCCCAGTCCTGGTGGCCCCAGTCCCCGGAAAACTATTCCTGCTCTACGTACGAGCGATGGAACACTCCCTTGGTGCCCTGCTAGCACAAAATAACGATGCAGGCCACGAGCAGGCCATATATTATCTCAGCCGAATGATGATCGGACCAGAACATCGATACACCGCCGTAGAGAAGGAGTGTCTCGCCCTGGTATTCGCTATTCAAAAGACGCGGCACTATCTGACAGGACAAACCATACATGTGATCTCGCGAGTCAACCCCCTCAGGGTCCTCATGACTAAACCAGGGGCCCTCAGCTCTCGCCTCGCCACATGGGCAATATTGCTATCCCCCTATCATATGATTTTCGTCCCGCAAAAGGCTGTTAAGGGTCAAGCCCTAGCAGACTTTTTGGCAGCCCACCCATGATCGAAGTCATCCAGAATCTATGAAAAGATCCCAGACGAGGTCGCCGATTCGAATATAGCCATCCACGATAACATATGGCGAATGTTCTTCGATGGCGCCTCAAGGACCGGACCCAAGGGAAACATCGTCGTCGGGGTCGGAGTGGTATTAATTTCTCCTACTGGGCTGGTGATCAATCGCACCTACTCCCTCACGGAACCCTGCTCCAACAATGTGGCCGAATATAACGCTCTGGTCATTAGACTCCAACTTGCAAAAGAGCTGGAGGTAGAATACCTTGAAGCATACGGCGACTCCCAACTAATCGTCAATCAGATCAGGGGCTCGTACGAGGTTCGCCATGAAGACATGATACCCTACCATCAAATTGCGATCAACATTATCTCATCATTCGAGGGATTCTTCATCGAACACGTCCCCAGACTCCAAAATATCGAAGCCGATGCCCTAGTAGGCCTTGCCGCTTCCTTAGCAGTGCCGAACCAAGCTCATCATTCGGTTGACGTAATAGGCCACGAACTGGTCTGTCCCAAGAACAACGTTCAAGCCATGGCAAGTTATTCTGCCCAGAAGGTCGACGACACACCGGACTGGAGACAGCCGTTCATCGACTTCGTCGTATACGACATCCTCCCAGAGAATCCAAAGGAAGCTACCTCTATCAAACGGCGCTCTCTCAGATTCTTCTACGATACAGAAACGAAAATGTTGTATCGCCGCTCCTACGACGGATTATTGCTCCGGTGTTTGTCGAACGCGGAAGCTACAGAAGCTGTACGAGAAGCTCACGACGGTGTATGTGGGGCCCATCAACCCGGCCCTAAGCTACAGGACCGCCTTCGCCGGATAGGCTACTACTGGCCCACAATGGTGGCAGATACGATAGATTATGCCAGAAAATACAAGGCCTGCCAAGTCCATGCGGATTTCATTCATCAACCATCCGAGTTTCTGCATCCAACGGTGGCATCCTGGCCATTCGAAGCATGGGGAATGGATATCATTGGTCCAATCACCCTACCTTCCTCCCGAGGACACCGCTTCATACTTGCGATCACTGATTATTTCTCCAAATGGGCGGAGGCTGTCCCACTCACAGAAGTTAAAACTTCAAACGTGATCAGCTTCCTTAAGCATCACGTTATCTACCGCTTCGGACTACCACAAAGAATCATCCATGATAATGGTCCACAGTTTATAAGCCATGCATTCTACCGATTCTGCGATAAGCACCGCATTCAGAATGTCGCTTCGACACCATACAACCCGGCAGTAAACGGGTTGGCAGAGGCATTCAACAAAACAATCATCAAAGTCCTCAAGAAGTTCGTCTCCTCCAACAAACGCGACTGGAACGAGAAGCTCGGCGAGTGCTTATGGGCTTATCGCACCACGGTTCGAACAGCCACCGGGAATATACCATTCTCTCTGGTGTACGGGAGCGAGGCAGTCCTCCCTTTGGAGACTCAGATCCCCTCACTCCGCGTCGTCCTCACTTATCAATTGACGACGGATCATAACTACCGACGACGACTACAAGAGTTGGAGGCTTTAGATGAAAAGCGCCTCCTAGCTCAGCAAAGGATCGAGCTATACCAAGCACGCATCTCAGGAGCCTTCAACAAAAAAGTCAAAATCAGAATATTCCAAGTGGGTGATCTTATTCTGGCAGTCCGGAGACCGATGGTCATGACTCACAAGACCACCGGTAAGTTCCAGCCAAAATGGGAAGGTCCATTTGTCATCGAGACCGTGTTCTCCAACGTCGCCTATCGCCTCGCTAAGCCGAACGGAGATTTGCTCATGTTGCCCGTCAACGGCAAGTTCCTGAAGAAATACTATGTTTGAACATCATTCTCCAGATTATCGAGTCATGTACCCCTTTAGTACCACTGAACTCTCATCCACCCTATTTCAGATTATCGAGTCATGCACCCGCTGGTGCCGCTGTACTCTCACTCCCTCAATAGTCCAAATTACCAAGTTATGTACCAGCTGGTGCCTCTGAACTTACATTTCGGTCACTCTTTCAGATAGTAAGTCAAGTATGATTATACCTCTGAACTTTCTTCCTGGCAGAGATCCTCCCTCAGGATTCACTACCCGCACTCCCAGTGCACAAAAAGGGTAGTCGATCCACCAATTTCCGAAACGACCATGTTCTCATTACCTCTGAGTCGTCTTCACTTCCACCAAAAATAAACCGCCCCCTCGCATAGGACTTCTATGTTCTCCTACCTCTGAGTCGTTCTATGTACCCAATCTTCATTGAGCCCACTCCTGCCACGTCTTCACTACCTCTGAGTGGGAAGGCTCCGTCGAAGAAATCGTCATATTTGCCATGTCCACATTACCTCTGAGCAAGTATGTCGATCCCTTTATTATCTGTACCCACAACCGGAGTACGACAAGGATAATAGGTCCACAAATGTCCCTTGTTGACCACAAATGTCCTCTGTTGACCACATATGTCCTCTGTTGACCACAAATGTCCTCTGTTGACCACAAATGTCCTCTGTTGACCACAAATGTCCTCTGTTGACCACAAATAGCTTCCGTAAAGTCTCTCCTACCATGTTCTCATTATCGCTGAGCAGGAAGATTTTACGATAAAACCTTCATGTTTGCCATGTCATCATAACCTCTGAGCAAGTGTGATTGGTTTCCTTTCATACCATTATCCGTATCCTGAACCAGGGTACGCCAAGGATAATAGCCCACAAATATCCCTTGCTAAGCTTCTTAGCATAAATCCACCATCTTACCATGCCCCGGGAGCCCAGCTGCTCTACGGCATTCCTTCCCCCAGTACCGAGAACATCCATGACCATTTTGCCGTGGCTGTCCCGGACATCCTAATCAAACTTGTTATCCGTACCTAAAACCAAGGTACGCCTAGGGTAACAGGTCCACAAATAATCCCCCAGTAAATCCGGTTCCATAAACATCGCAAGTACAAGAAAGAAAAGATGAGTTAAAACATGCTCATTTATTCAAAAATCAAAGGGCTACATCAGCGGGGATCACATCCCTTACAAAAATTAAAAGAGAAAAAAAGAGAAGACAGAGGACGGATCACTGCTCTGGAGCACATAACGCCATGAGACGGTCCTTTAACAAGGCAATCGACCGCTCAAGCCTCTGTTTGGCTCGACGCTCCGCCTCCTGGTTCAGCACCGCCGCATCCTCCAGATGAGCATGGGCTTGCCAGTTGTCCTCAAACTTCTTGAAGGCCCGCTCCAGGTTGACAGAAGATCAGAAAACCCTCTCGACCTCCCGAGCAATCGACTCCTGTTCTGCATGAGCAGCCTCCCGCTCTGACTCTAAGAAGGCCAACTCCTTCTGGAGTGCGAAAATCCGCTCCTTCGTGTCAGCTATTCCACGAGAGGCAGATTCTTCTCGGGCCCTACAAGCCTGACTCCGACGACCCAGTCGGTCATAGGAGACGGAGAACTTGTCAAGATCCCCCTGCACAGCCGGCCCGACAGTTTCTCGAGCGAGCTTGATCCTGTCCCGAGCAGCAACCAGGAAGCCCCGCTCTCGTTCGATCGCAGCAGGCAAACCAGCCTGCCGTACTGCCAGCAGTTGGGTCACAAGCTGGTCAGCCTCTGTCAGCTTAGGCTCCAGGAGCGCTGCTAGCCCCAGCCCGCCAGAAAGACCCTTCAGAGTGTCAATTTGGCCCCGAGCTCCCAGTAGAGACAGAGAAAAAGGGACCTCCCGTTCCACGACAGCGTTTACACCCCTCCCTAAGTGGCGATAGAAGCTGTCAACCATATCCTGCGTCACCTCGTTCAGAGCCTCCGAGGAAACCGGTGTCAACGGGAGTGTGGCTGGTAGCACGGAAGAAGACGCGACGGAATCTGCCGCTCCTGCCACAAGAGAAACCAACTCCGCACGGAAAGACGCTTGAACATCGGTCAATTCCTCTTCAGCAGCCCGCAGAATTTGGATGCTCGGCAGGGTCGAGAAGTCAATCTCCAGAGCCGTATAAGCAGCCGAAGACGAGGCCGGGGCCAGCACCAACTCCATCCCCATCTGTCCAGAGCTAGCAGGATGCCCCTCAACATGCGATGACGAAGGGAAGGAAATGCTCCTTTCCTCCTGATCACGGTAGACCGGGCCTTCCCCAAGAACATCAGCGGCAGGAGATAAAGGGTCAGGACCTGCACGGCCAAGGCAACCATGAATCGACTTGACCTGAAGGATATGCTGATAGAGCAAATAAGCCCCCTTGGCGGTCAATATGTGGCTCAGCTTACCAGTGGAGGAATATGGAGGCTGAGGTTCGCCTACAGCCATCACAACCTCTTCACCAACAGCCTCCGAGTCAGGAATAAAAGACTCATCCGCCCTTGCATCCTCGGGAGGGGATGTACCGAGGATGGCGTCATCTCGCTGAAGTTCAGAAATCTCGGAGACGGGCCCAAGGAAACTTTCATCACCCCGAGCTGGGGCCTCAGCTGCTTGGGAGTCCTTAGCCGCCGCTGAGAGAGCTCCCGCAGAGAGGACCGCGGCAAACATGTCGCTAATCAAAGTGACAAGGGCCGGATCAACTACTGAGGCAGAAGATGGTTCAGGAGAGCCTGGTTCGTCAGACGCCTACAAAGAAAAATGATCAAGTCATATCCCCGAGAGGAAAGAAAGCTACAACAAAGATAGAACTCCGGCTTGGACTTACCTCCGGAACATCGTCTGCACCTTCACCCTTCTCCGTAATAAGCAGCCTACGGGGACCGACAGCCGCTCTCTTTACAGAAAAAGTTACCTCTCCGCCGGTAGGCTCATGCCTGCCTCGCTTACGCGAAGGACCAGGCATGGCGGGCGATGGATCTACCCGTGCCTCCTCCGACGCAGACGGTAACGGGCCTACTGCTTCGTCAAATATGGCCGACAGTTGTTCCGTCGCCATCTCAGCCGCCATAACGGGAAGCTGACCCGCCATTATCCCATCATCCAAAGAAAAGGAGTCTTCGCCGTCCCGTTCATTATTGTCCTCAATTGTGTCGAAGGATTCGGAATCGGGCGAGGGAACCCTATTCGTCCTTTTCTTCTTTGCTCTCGACGTCATAGCCTTCTCCGCTAGGCAAGTGCCCACAATGAAGCTAGTCCTCAAGTCAAAATCGAGGGAAGGAGGATTCGCCGTGACATGATACAGGGCTGCCATATGCAGGATTTCATCCGTCACATTTGCGGCAGGGACCAAGAAGCTAGTCCGAGTATGACAGGTGTCATAGTAGCTCCATGCTCTGATACCATCAAGAATGCTGCCTTCAAATCCCAGGTGAGAATTGGAGCGCCCGAGGAATAGCTGACTATACCCAAATTGACGGGCAAACCTACTAGGCAAGTAGGGCTCCAAATACACAGTGGTGCGATTCCGGTAAACTAGATGCGCCGGGCGAATATTGTGCAACCAGAAATGCATCTTTTCAGGCAAGAAATGAGGAGGTCCGACCCCATCAACATGAACACTCCTCACCTCTTGATCAGTGAAACGAGGAACGGATACGAAGAAATTGTACCCATCCACCCTCGCCAACATCCCCCGACATGTCGGCATGGTACTACATTTCCAAGGCTGGTGGTGATACTTGAAAAGAAACGCGTCATCACCTGTAACGCCATCTCCCATCCCGGGTCTCATCAAGGATTGATAATGCAGCAATAGCCATCCCAGTAAGTAATGGTAAGGCAATTCTACACGTTCAAAATCTATTGCCACGTCACGAGCAATGACCTTGGACGAGAAGGCGCGAAGACCATGTTGAATACTGTACACCATGGCAGGAAGGAGGGCCAGCCTGACCCCAAAGGCCAACTTCACGGCAGGAAGAATGAAGTGGCGACTGATCCTCTCAATAGAGCCTGCCCCTCCTGAGACCACGCAATTGCGCAGCCACACCATTAAAAATCCGGCCAAGAGTGCCTTCTCGGACAACCGTCGAGTTCCATAACGAAAGTAGCTAAAGGAGTCAATCTGGCTCCCGAACCTGTCACTTTGAGACTTCGACCTCCGGGTAGTCGACATCAAGACCTCCACTTCTTTAGGAGTTAAACGATCTCGGGAAGTAACCCGGCCAGCCGCGCTAAATTTGAAAAGGTATGCAACCCAAGATTTAGTATGGGGAGAGTCCCCCTCCGAGCTATCATTTTTCTGGATAGTCGTCCGGTGACAGGTGCTATGATGGCATAATAATTCTTGATACACGGTGACGAAATCGGGGAATCGCTGATCCAAATCTTGGAGCTCCTCATTCGTCGGCGTATACACTTCGAAGGGTTCATCCCCCTAGGGGAGCTTGGAGACAGCATACATCTCGTGAAGAGCGAGCCCTAATTCTCCAACAGAGGTAAAAAAGGTCCCCGTTCGATGATTGTACATCTCTAAAAGGGCCATGAACAGTGGCTTATTAACGGGCAACCCGTGGCTGGTACCCCGTATAGCTTTATAAAGGTTGACTCCCCGCAAAAACTCTTCATACTTTCGTAGGATCCATGAGGACAGATTAGCCCACGGAGGAATGGGGTGTACCCAGCTCGGCAGGACCAACCTACCAATAGGATAGGACCCTTTGCGAGCAAGCTGACTCGGGAAGGTATCAGCCTGGAAGAATGAAAAGTTATGACCAGGGTTGTTGATGAAGGTACCTGGAACTAACCCCATCACGGACCGACTGGCCGGATCTTTGACTGCGCGCACTGACCCAGTGGCTCTGTTATAACGGATATTACCAACAAACATCCCCGGTCTAGTTGGAGTGAGGGTATCCGGCATCTGCCTATCCAGAACGATCATATTGAACCACTCAAAAGGGAAATGGCGCTTCATAATAGGGATGTGAATCGGCATCCCATCCAGGTCAAAATCCCAACTCTCCGAAACATCCAACACTCGGGAGTTTTCTACAACCAACGCATCCCCAAAGAGGAAGACCAGTTTCAGATACTTCCCGTCAGACTGCCCAGAGCTTATCATATCAACAAGGAACTGAAAGGATTGAACCCTGATGGCATTTAGTCGCTCCAAAGGTTCATCAACAAGTAGCTGTTCGGACACTTGACGAACTAAGTCATCCCGATGAACGCCCGAGGCAAACTGACACGAGCCTACCATAAGTTCCCCAGCAGGATTCACGGGCAGAGTCACTGAAGAAAGGCAAAAGAAACAAGGTCAAAATGATAGCTGAAACGCAAAAACACATGATGCTTAGTGGCTCAGCATAGGTGCGGCTCGGTTTATACAGGTCAATTCAAATGATCCTATGTGCCTCAGTTTGAAAGAGTCCATGCGGTCCAGTACGAATAAAATCATGCGGTTCCGTTCAAAGGGAACTCATGCAACTCAGTACGGAGGAACTTATGCGGTCCGAAAGGAGTATGTTCGGCTCAAAAATGTTTATGCGGCCCCGCAAGGATGAGCTTATGCAGTACAGCGAGGATGAGCTTATGCGGCCCTGGTAAAGAAGTAGTTACGCAACCACTTCCATGCGGCTCAAACCTGGGTCATACCCCATGCGGCCCAGATGTGAGTCAGACACACAGTGTGCTTTGGAATATAGGCTCGCGCATAAAATATGCGGCGTAGCCATGGCAGTTCATATTAAGGGACCCTTACCAGCGATAGGCGGGTGGACGTCGGGGTGAAAAGCGGGCACGTCAGTCAACGGAGGAGCCGCCATGTTCGCCGCCACAGTAGATGAAGACGCGGCTTTCTTGCCCTTCGCTGCCGCAGAAGATGAGGCGGCCTTCGATGCTGCAGCCTTCTTGGGAGCCATTGTCGGTTGCTAAAGGAAGAAGACGAAGAGCAATGACGGCAAATAGAGAATCAGAGCAAAGAGAGAAGGTAAAGAAAAGCCCCAAGAGGCTAAAAGACTCCTATTTATAGGCAAAAGAGACCCACGAAACGAACAGACGTCTCGGAGTATGCCTCGGATTTTGCGTCGCCCCCAAAGAATAAAGGCAAAACGCTTCGGTCAAGGCAAAACCGACTCTTGGGATCCTCCTCCAAAAGGTGGCGTTAAATCAAATCAAAGGCACTTAACGAAGATTTGCACACGTGTTCAGGACACGTGGCAACCAGTTTATGCGGCCAGATGAATTAATGCGGCTAAGATACTTATGCGGCTAAGAAGCTCAGGCAGACAGAAAAATCCTATGCGGCATGAACGGGACCATGCTTCTTGTTCAAAGTATTCCAATTTTTACAAATTAAAAACTTTGAAGGGGGTCTTGTAGAAGCATGGAAAATATTAGAATAATGATCCATACGGCTCGGAGTAAGAAGCTTATGCGGCTCACGCAGGAGCGGCCCTATGCGGTTCAAAGAAGACTCTCAATCGCATGCGGCTCGGGAGCGTATACGGTTCAGCAAGGTATATGCGGCTCGATGGATGTCATGTGTGATCCTTTCCTACAGCTGGTCGTTTGGGGGTGGCCTCATTTAATGATCTGACACGACTTGGCGACTGTGACTGCTCTGACATAAAGTGTCATAATGGCTCTGCCATAACGACAGACTTTTCGGGAAAGGAAAAAGATCTCTGATCCGAACCGTCAGAAATCCTAGGTTGCCACGTGGCAACTTTCATGCGGCTTAAATGGAAAACAGCTCCATGCGGCTCACGAAGAAGTCACTCTATATGGTTAGCAGAAATCAGCCATATGCGGCCCACCGAGAGCTCAATCCCTGCGACTCAATACAATGCTAGCTCATGCGGCTCGCAAAGACTATGCATATGTGGCTCACGGAAGGTTCGTCCCCTGCGGCTCGATGAGGCATTATCTCATGCGGCTCAGGAAGAGTACCTCTCTGCGGTTCGAGGATAGTCAATCCTATGCGGCTCTGACAGGACTCACAATTAAGACGCGTGGCATGAGATCAATAAGAGATTTAACCGAATCTCAACAAATATATTTGACATCATCGTCATAATTACTGAGATCAGGGCATATCATTTATCATCAAGCTAATGGGACACGTGGCAAGCAATCAGACATTGGCATAATCAATCACGAGGATTTAAAGCAGCTAGCATTAATTGCTCATGAGATACGATGCTATTCGCATTAATGGCCGAGATTCACTATAATCAGGATCAAGGGTTCAGATAGAATAAAGGAGCACCGACATTCCAAACAGATAATCATTAGCAAACCCTAATGATCACCCCCCCACTCTTATAAATAGCCAGCATCATTCCCTTGAAAAAAAAAGAGAAGAAAAAAAGAAGAGGAAAAAGAGAGAGAGAGGTCGGCACCAAAATAAATAAGAAGAGAGAGATCTACACAGAGAGAGCTCCCCCTTCCTTCTTAATAATCACAGAGAGAGAGAAGCCAGGAGAGCAATCCGAGGAGAGTAAGAAGAGCGTTTCTTCATCAACGTCGAGAAGATCTTCCCCGAGCCAAGATTGCATACTGATCGTCCAAGAAGTAAGGCAGAGCGGCCGTCGCTTTCCCGAGCCTCTATCGTCACCCCCCAGAATAAAAAATAAACAATCGTACTTAGTCTACTGTACCTAGGTTTTCGTCCCTAGGCTTTCTTTGTACGAGCGAGTTTGTATTGTGAGTCTAAGTTCAGTCCTCCGATAATTGGTCTGTTCTTTTACAATCAATGGCAAACACTCCCGTCCTATAAATAGGAGGAGTTTTGAAGAGAGAGAAGGCTTCTTTATTTTCTTTCTTCTTCCTCAGACCTTCCCTATCTTGATTGCCCTTCCTTTCTTCGATAATTAATGGCTCCCAAGAAGACCGTAGCAGCAGAGGGCAAGAAGGCGGCCTCCACTTCTGCCTCGGCTGCGGCTGATACTCTGCAGGTTGTCGTACCTGATGTTCATCCTGACGTTCGCCCTCCCGTTACTGGTAAGGACAATGTGTGAGTTAGAGAATCCCAATTGCCATGGCTACGTCGTATACTTTATGCACGAGCCTTTGTAAATCGCATGTTTGCCCTACGGCTGAGCTGCGAGCCGCATAAGAAAACCGTCGTGTCAGTATACGTGCCTTGTCGGCAAAGCCGCATAAGTGACGCGAAACCGCATGGACGTTTATTGTGCGGAGCCGCATAAGCGTTCCTCTGGGCTTGAGCCGCATGAGGCTTTTTGGAGCCGCATAAGACTTATGAGAGCTTCATGGGGCCACATAGATGTTTTCTTGAGCCGCCTGGGGTTTGAAAGCACCCAATCAGCTCTTTTTTATCCCTCCATTTAATTTACTTTTCTCTGTCTGTTCTTCAGTGAATCTGCCGGTTAACGCTGCTGGAGAACTCTTAGTAGGTAGCGCTCAGGCTGCTCGACTATAGGTACGACCATATTGTTCAGCATATGACGGACCAGTTTCCAAGCGATGAGCCTATGGCTAGATTGAATGCCATCAAGAATCAGTCTTTCCATTTCCTTAATGCTATGATGAACTCCGAGAAATTTGAAGGGGAGTACTTGAAGCCTGTATTCTTTTTTGGAGACGCCTTGACCGTGGAGAATGATCATGTTCTAGAGGTGTCGGAGGATTGGAGTTTTATTTTTAACGGGATGGCGATCCGTATCCCCCAGATGGAGCAACATTTTCCATTATCTTGGTTCAATATGCTCCCATTGGACCGGAAGATGGGGGAGACTTTAACCCCTACCAGAGGTGGGATGTTTGTAGGGAACATCCATTATAATAACAATCTGAAGTCCGTGACTACCGGCAAAGTGCATACTACTTGTTCTGTGACGGGGTTGGTCCCAGGTTCTTTCCTGAATGTGGCGGGCCCTAACTTCATATTCTCTACTGCCAATACTTTTATAAATCAACTTGCTCGAAAAGGCTCCTATTCCGTTGGTCGGTTGACGTTCCCTGGTTGGGTACACTCTGTTCCCTCGTGGATCAATTTGTCTACTTGGATCTTGCAGAAGTATGAGTTTTTGTGCGAGATTGGCCTTTACCACGCTATACGAGGTACCAGTCATGGCTTATCCATAAACAAGAAGCTGTTTATGTCTCTGCTGGAGATGTATAATCGTCGTACGGGGACTTTTTACACACCTGTAGGGGAGATGGGACTTGCGCTCCATGAGATGCATGCGGTTTCCAAGCTTCCTTGGGGGACGAAGCATTTGAAGCGTATACTCCCACTAATGAGGAACTCGAGGATTTGGAACGACGGTATCCTGGCTTCGTGGCTCTTTACCAGGAGATATTGTGCCATTATAACACGTGCCATCAAGTAACCCGAAAGGATGGTAACTCGAAAAGGAATGATCCCTATACCAAGGATTGGGTGCACTATCTCTTCCCGGCAGATGCCTCAGGTCGAGTCACCTCTCGTCGCCCTCGATCTCGGGAAGCGGTTAAGGACTTGGTTGCGTCGGCTAAGAGAGTGGCTACCACCAGTGACGGCTTAGGGAGCGAGACTGACACTTTCGGTTACTTTTACCAGGATACTCAAGAGCTATCCGAGAAAGCGCTTCTGGCAGGATTTTTGATGATCTGGCTACGAAATTGTGTAGTCTCGGGAGGAGCCAGTTCTATTGAGAGAATTAGTCGTAACTTTATCCTCCCGGCTGTGAAGTTAGTTTTACGAATCAGGCTAGCTCTCCTCCCGGCCATGGTGTGCAGCATACACCGTGGCCTTCGTACCTTCACATCCAAAGTCATTACTCGTGATGTGACCAAGGATTTTGAACGAACTGAGTTATCCTATCACTATTTGATGGGATGGCTGCTGATACATTACCCGTCTTTGATGAGACCGGGCTCTGAAGACGGTGTGACTGATGATGACGCATTTATCTTCCGCTATCGTGACGAGCCTTGGGAATGTGAAACCATGCGGGCTTGTCGGATGGCATTAGCGAGGGCAGATAAGTATCATATTTTCGTATCCGTCCCTCGCTTTGCTGCCAGGGACATAGAGACTGTACATATTGACGGTATCGCGCCCCTCAGCTTCTAGATGGCCAGATGCTCCTATGGCTGCGTAACATTCGTCCCACACATCTGGTGTATCGTAGTCGCAACACTGTCTTTCTGGAGCCTTATCTGCCTAGCAGTTTTGCTCGGCAGTTTAGATACAGCCAACTTTGTCTGGACAGCCCCAGTTCTTGTCTAGATTATGAAGGTAGCCTTCTTGATGGTATCAGAGCTTGGCAATATTATGATTCGTTCCATACTCGTACCATTTTCTTGGTCCCTGTTTTTAAGGAATCAGTAGAGATCTTGTATATAGCGGCTTTGTATCATGTCATGGCGAACAAACCCCCGGTCGGTTTTAACCCAGGTACCAGTTTTATTGTTGGTATCGTCCTGGAGGAAGGCTCTCAAGGGGCCAAGAAAAGAAAGACTAGAGCCGAGGCACCAGATTTGGGCTCCGCTGAGGGTGATGAAGGCAACGAGCATGATAAAGATGACTCTGTCCTTCCAGTGGCCGATGCAGAAGTGGGTCAACCGCCTGTTTCGTCAGGTGAGATGTTGGGGGATCAGTCCCTCATTGTGCCTGGTCCTACTCTGAAACGTAGCATACAAGTTTCTCCTGTTGGCGATGTTACTCGATCCCGGAAGCTGGTTGCGACTAGGCATCGCCCGCTTGCCATAAGAGAAAGTGGAGAAGAAGTTAACCCTGCGTCAGAGGTAACTGCTCTCGATTCTTTCTACCCCCTTTTTTTTTTGTTTTGCCTCAATTCTGATCGTCTTCGTTCTTTCTTTAAGGCGTCAGGAGAAGAAGAAGAGCTCCAAGATGTCGAGGCGGTGACCCAGGATGACGGGGATTCCCGCGAGCCTGTTCCTTTTCAAGATGAGACAGATCAATCTGTGTCCCCCTTCAAGGTGACGGGAACAAAGGACGTGATCGGGTTTAACTCGGGGATCGCGGGTGAGGGGACAACGCCAGTTGTGGATGAGCTGCAGCCTTCATGCCCCTCCCGTGGTAAGATTAGCCGAATCCTGACCTGTGAGGAAGCCTATCTGCTCTATCATCACGTCCTTCGGGTTACGTCGATTGATTGTTATTCTGGACATACAGGTCCAACCCCTCCGGTGCCGAGGACGGACGTCGTTGGGGCCACCCCAACGAAGGGGCATCGGTGGAGAAGGGTGTACCTCTTCCCCATTCGACTTGTCTTGATGGGCATTCTGGAGGCTCGAGTTTAGCGGGCCAATCATCGGGGCAGCCGGGGCTGGGAACGATGATCCTTGCGTCATCCTCTGCTCCGGTGGCTCCGAGAATCGACCTTTCTGCCCTACTGAGTATCCAAGCTTTTCGGGCGGCGGAAGATGAGTTGGCCGCTATTCATGCATCGTTCTACTCGGACTCCGTTCCTCCGGTGGCGAGCTCTATCGTTACTTCTCCGACGTTGCCGTCCCTGCTTTCCCTGACGCTATCCTCTGCTGAAGTTCTGGACGACGCATTAAAGGATGTGGTTGCCTGTTTTCATCGTCATTTGAGTAAGGGAATCGAGGCTGCTATGGAGAGGGGCAGCTCCTTCACTATGGCCCGACAATGTGCCCAGGGTCAAGTAAATATCCTTAGGGATCTTCCTGGTGATGCAGGGGTAGCTTCGCTTCTGGAGACAAAATTGTTGGAGGCTGATCAGCTGGTGGTCGAGCTTCGAGTATTGCGGCAGGTTGATCTGTCTGCTGTTATAAACGAGGAGCGGGGTTCCCGTATCGCTGTTATAGAGAGGACCAGAGCTGCTCGGGATAAGACCAGACCGGCCATCCTGAAGGATCTCAGCGACTTATCTGATCGGTATGATCAATTGAGTTATGCGAAAAAAAATGTCACGGATTAGGAGGAGTCTGTCTCTCGTGAGATTACAGAGATGCGGGAATAGATCGTTGCGCTTCAGAGGAAGCTGACTTTCTTGGAGTCTGAACTTGAGGCTGCCCGAAATGACAGGGGGCTAATTGTTCAGGAGGCTGATAGGGTTACTCAAGCTTCGACTGACCTGGAGACTGCCCTGAAGAAATTGGAAGATGACTGTCAGGCGCTCCTGGGCTTGGACAATGAGGAGAGGTTACTCCAGGAGGCCGAGCATCGCGCTCGGCAACGGATAGAGTGAAGGACCACCTCACTGAGAAATCTCCTAGAATTGAGTAATGCTGAAATGTAGTCGGCCTTTTCCTTTCCCTTTTTTTTGAAGGGGACATGATCCCGAAATATGTAATGCTTTTTCTTCCCTCAAATAAAGAGTACTTTCAATTCTACCCTTCATTTGTATTGCTCGCTGCGCCTGTGATATTGTGGTGATGTTCTCCCCGCATAGGGGATATATTTGTGGACCTGTTACCCATGGCATACCTTAGTTTTAGGTACAGATAACAAGTTTTGGTCAGGATACCTGAAGCAGCTATGACAAAGTGGTCATGGGTGCTCTTGGTATTAGGAACAGGAACGCCGTAGAGCAGCTGGGCTCCTGGGGCATGATGAGATGGTATGTTTGTGCTAAGGAACTTAGCTGAGGATATTTGTGGGCCTATTATCCTTGGCGTACCTTGGTTTAAGATACGGATAATAGGATGAAGGAGAACCGACATACTTGCTCAGAGGTAATGAGGATATGGCAAGCAGGCAAGTTTTTTAGATGTAGAGTTTTCCTACTCAGAGGTAATGAGTACATGGCAGGAGCGAACTCGACGGATGATATTGATGGTCAACAGAGGACATTTGTGGACCTACTACCCTTGGCGTACTCCGGTTGTGGGTACAGATAATAGGTCGAAAGGGGATCATCATACTTACTCAGAGGTAATAAGGACATGGCAAGTATGAAGGTTTCTTCGACGGAGCCTTCCTATTCAGAGGTAATAAGGACATGACAGGAGTGGGCTCAATGAAGGAGGGCACATAGAACGACTCAGAGGTAATGAGGACATGGAAGTTCTATGTGAGGGGTGATTTGTTTTTGGCGGAGGTGGAACGACTCAGAGGTAATGAGGACATGGCCGTTTTGGAAATTTGTGGATCGATTACCCTTTTTGTGCACTGGGAGTGCGGGTATTAGATCATGAGGGAGGATCTCCTTCAAGAAGAAAGTTCAGAGGTATGATCATACATAACTTTCTATCTGAAAGAGTGACCGGGATGTGAGTTCAGAGGTACCATCGGGTACATGACTCGAGAATCTGGTAAACTATGAGGGTGAGTTCAGTGGTATCAGCGGATACATGACTCAAAAATCTGGAATATTGTGGGTGTGAGTTCAGCGGTACCAGGGGTACATGACTTAATAATCTGGAATGTCATTAAGACATAATATTTCTTCAGGAACTTGCCGTTGACGGGCAACATAAGCAAGTTCGTTTTGTTTTGCAAGGCGGTAAGCACCGTTGGAGAATACTCTCTCTATGATAAATGGGCCTTCCCATTTTGGCTGGAACTTGCCGGCGGTCTTGTGAGTCATGATCATCGGCCTCCGGACTGCCAAGACGAGATTGCCTACCTGGAATGTTCTGATTTTGACCTTCTTGTTGAAGGCTCCAGAGATGCGTGCTTGGTATAGCTCAATTCGTTGCTGAGCTAAGAGGCGCTTTTCATCTAATGCCTCCAATTCTTGCAGTCGACGTCGGTAGTTGCATCCGTCATCAATTGATAAGTGGGGCGAAGCGGAGTGAGGGTATTTGAGTTTCTAATGGGAGAACTGCCTCACTTTTGTATACCAGAGAGAATGGCGTATTCCCAGTGGCTGTTCGAACTGTGGTATGATAAGCCCATAAGCATTCGTCGAGTTTCTCGTTCCAGTCGCGTTTGTTGGAGGAGACAAACTTCTTGAGGAGTTTGATGATTGTTTTCGAATGCCTCTGCTAAACCGTTTGCTACCGGGTTGTACGGCGTCGAAGCGATATTCTGAATACGGTGTTTATCGCAAAACTGATAGAATACGTAGCTTGCAAACTGTGGACCATTATCATAGATGATCCTTCGGGACATCCAAAGTAGTAGATGACATGATGCTTAAGGAAGCTGATCACGTTTGAAGTCTTGACTTCTGCGAGTGGGACAGCTTCCGCCCATTTGGAGAAGTAATCAGTGATCGCAAGTATGAAGCGATGTCCTCGGAAGGAAGGTGGGGTGATTGGACCAATGATATCCATTCCCCATGCTTTGAATGGCCAGGACGCCACTGTCGGATGTAGAAACTCGGATGGTTGGTGAATGAAGTCCGCGTGGACTTGGTAGGCTTTGCATCTTCTAGCATAATCTATCGCATCTGCCACCATCGTGGGCCAATAGTAGCCCATTCGTCGAAGACGATCTTGTAATTTTGGGCCGAGCTGGTGGGCCCCGTATACACCGTCGTGAGCTTCTCGTATGGCTTCTTTGGCTTCTGTATTTGACAGACACCGAAGCAGTAATCCGTCATAGGAGCGGCGATACAGCATTTTGTCTCTGTATCGTAGAAGAATCTGAGAGAATGTCGTCTGATGGAAGTGGCTTCCTTTGGGTTCTCGGGCAGGATGTCGTAGACGACAAAGTCGATGAATGGTTGTCTCCAATCTGGGGCATCATGATCGTCTGTGCAGAATAACTCGCCATGAATTGCACATTGTTTTGGGACAGACCAGTTCGTGGCCTATCACATCCACTGTTTGGCGATCATAATTTGGAACTGCTAGGGAAACGGCAAGACCGGCTAAGGCATCCGCTTCGATATTTCGGATTCGGGGGACATGTTCGATGTAGAACCCCTCGAACGATGAGATGATGTCAATCGCTATTTGGTGATAAGGGATCATGTCTTCGTGACGGACTTCGTATGAGCCTCGGATCTGATTGACGATTAGTTGGGAATTGCCGTACGCTTCGAGGTATTCTACCCCCAGCTCTTTTGTAAGTTGGAGGCCAATGACCAGAGCGTTGTACTCAGCCACATTGTTAGAGCAGGGCTCGGTGAGGGAATAATCTCGGTTAATCACCAATTCGGAAGGAGAGATTAGCACTACCCCGACTCCGACGACTATATTGCCTTTAGGTCCGGTCCTCGAAGCACCGTCGAAGAACATTCGCCATATATCATCGTGAGAGGTTGCATGCGAGTCGGCGACCTCATCTGGATCTCTTCATATATCCTGGAGGATTATGAGCCCAGGTGGGCTGCTAAGAAGTCTGCCAGGGCTTGACCTTTGACTGCCTTTTGTGGGACAAAGATCATATGATAAGGGGACAGCAATATTGCCCATGTAGCGAGGCGAGAGCTGAGTGTCCCTGGTTTAGTCATGAGGACTCTGGGAGGATTGACTCGTTAGATCACATGTATCGTCTGTCCAGTAACATAGTGCCATATTTTCTGAATGGCGAACACCAGGGCGAGGCATTCCTTCTCTACAGCGGTGTATCGGTGCTCTGGTCCAATCATCATTCGACTGAGGTAATATATGGCTTGCTCGTGGCCTGCATCGTTGTTTTGTGCCAGCAAAGCCCGAGGGAGTGTTCTATTGCTCGTACATTGAGCAGGAATGGTTTTCCAGGAACTGGGGCTACCAGAACTGGAGGATTTAACAAATATTCTTTGATGCTGGCGAAAGCACGCTGGCATTCCTTGTCCCATATGAATGAGACCCCTTTCTTAATGAGGTGCGTGAATGGTCGACATCGCCCGGAGAGGTTGGATTGAGCCAAATAGGCATCGGCATTTTGAAGTGCTTCACTCAATGCAATACGAACGTCCTTGAAGAGCATTAGGAGTTTGTACAGCAACAATTTGGCCGGAGTGTTAGCCAATTGTGCTAAGATGTCAAATTGTAGGGCCTCTCTAGCCCTTGGGCTGCGTCTTTTTGGAGAGATTTGTCGAAACGAGTCTCCTTCGACCTAGGCTTGTCGGTCGTCGAAGGCTGAGCCGGTCCCAGAGCATCAGTTGTAGTGGGTTGATGATTTTCGGCTGGGTTATCAACCACAGGTTGGGATTATGCTTCGGACCGCGTGACGACGGCTGTAGCTTCCTCGTTGTCTGCTGAGATTGTGTGGCAGGTCCTGACTTTTCCACTTTTCTTCTTACCGGTGGAAGATGGTGTGGGCCGAGTCACTTCTGACACCAAGTCTGGATGGATCCACATGACCTCCCCTCGTGATGTGGTGAGGGGTACTAGACCGGCAGCCTGATCTCGAGGAGGTGGAAGATTGGTAATATCCATTGTTGCCAGAGGGACGGGGATCACCCTGTCTTGAGTCTCCGTCGGAGGGAAGCTGCCGAATTGTACGAACACCATATTCACTGCCACGGTTACTTTTCGAAATCGATAGCCAGAGCGTTCGAATCGATGAGGCTTTGGATGTACCATTTCAGTTGGTAGCAGTCGTGTGTAGCATGGTGTACATAACGGTAGTAATGGCAGAACTTTGGGTTCTCTAGATCAGCCGACCGAGGCTCCCGTCTCGTGAAGGGAGCTGAATTCTATCCCCTTGTATGAGCATGTCCAAGATAGGCTTGACGTGGCCGTCTTCGAAGGAGTAATCGATTTGCGGCCATTGTTTGTCTGCGGGCTTCGGCTCAGGTTTTTGTGTTGTATCGGCCACCATAGCCTGCTTTCCCTTGCTGTCCCGATTGTTGGAGGGGTTACCCCATTATCGTTGTTGGGACGCTTGCCCTTGTTTTCTCCTTCCGATGTGCAATCCTAGTTGACGAGCCTTCTTTAGTCGTTCTTCGGCGCTTGTGGCACTGATGATGAATGCCTTCCAATCTTTGAATTGACTTTCGCCCATCCAGAGACTGATCGTAGGAAGCAGTCTCTTTTGGCAGATCTCAATCAAAGAGGAATCTGGATTTTCGGAGGGCAGCTTCATGGCGGTCTGGCGGAACCGCTCGATGTAATTCCTTGTCAACTCCTTCTCCCTTGGACGACGTCCATGAGAGTGGACATAGTCACGTCCTGTCCTACTTCGTAGAATCGCTCCAAGAACAGGCGCTTGAAGCCGGTGAAGGAGTGGATGCAGTTGTCCGGTAGATTGTGGTACCAATCGAAGGCGACCCTTCTAACGCCCCAATGAATAACCGTGTGAGGACGCATCATCATGGGGCAGATGGTCGGTGGTGACCTCGAAGTAAGTGATGTACCGACTTGCTGAGGTTTTGCCATCATACGGGTTGATATTGAACGGCTTATATCTTGGTGGGAATGGAACATCCCTCCATTCAGCAGGGTATGGTTGCCGTATTCTGAGATCTTGAGCGTTTTATCGGGCATGGAACATGGCTCGGAGCTCCTGGAACTCTCTCTTACTCCTCGGGTCTCATCTGTCGTGGTTGGGACTGTTATTTCGGGAGGATTATTGCCCGGGTTTGGTACCGCTGAGTTCGAATCTACATTGATCGCGGGGCCGGTGCTTGTTTGACCAGGCGTTCCTCCTTGTAGAGTGGGCATGGCCGCTTTAATCTCGTCTATAGACTTGACCAAAGCAAGTAATATGGCTTCGAGATTATCGATGCTGGTGATTATTGGAACCACCTTGATTGCTGTCCGTTATGAAAACCGTCCTTACATGAGGAGGGATGGAAGAAACGGTAGAGGATGTGCCCTCCGAGTCGTACCCATGCACCGAGAAGTCATCAGGATAGGTGGGAATGTTCTCTTCGGGCGGACTCGGAGGGAACGGTATCCCCAGCTTCAGAGCTTGCTTCGTCTTGAGAATCATGGATGTCCTCGGGGACATCGGTGCCTGTCGTACCTGAAGGGAAGAGTCGTTTCCCTGGGCTCGGCTCCTTGAAACATCGGATTGTTGCGGATATTCGGAGGAGTGCTACCCCCAACCCCCAGCGATGTGGATAATGAATTTCCCACTGCAGCAGATTTCGTCCTTGAACGGGTGTGTTGGAATACTCCGGTGGAAGACAGCCGTTTAGACGACAGTTCCTTAGCTGTAGTGGTTGATATCTTGGGACTGGAGATGCTTGTCTTTTTTCCCCTCCTTTCAGCGGGGACCTTTTGAGCAGAATTGCAGGAGACAACAGGAGGTGCCTCATCTTCTGAGCTCGGATGTTGTAGCCTTTGGAAGACGGACGGCCGATCTTCCGTCACTGCCGCGTTGTTACAGCAGCAGTTGACGATGATTTGGTTGCAGCGATGTCCAAGCGAGAACTCTTTGCACGCCGACACTCCTTCTCTTTCATTGCGTTTGTGGAGGATCGCCTCCGCAGGTCAGAGGAACCACTCTGTCCGTTTGCCACCGGGGGCTGGACTCGAGTGGTTGTATAAAACTTCCCATCCGAGGCCTGTGTGATAGTCAACAGGACGCCCCGATAGTCAGAGGTTGGGACAGCTGACTAGGCCCGATGAACCCGCGCTGCCCTAGACTTTCTCCTTTAGCACCTACGGGTGCGTAATAGGAGGAGTCCAAGTTGAATACCACAGAGTCTGGCTTATCATCCAGAGAAGTATCCGGGTCAGGACCGCATGAGAGACGGTCGAAGACTGATCGAGAGAAGCGTGAAACGGATGTTATGCGGCTAGAGTTGGGTACCGTGCAGGCTGTCTGCATGCGGTTGTCTTCTGCCATCGGATAAATTATTTTTATGTGGCTAGGAGTCACGACCGTACAAGCTGGCCGCATGCGGTTGGCAACTGTGGCTGCATGGGTTTTCTACAAGCGATTGACTCCCATAGCCGTACGAGTTTCATCCGTATGGTTGGCAACTGTAGCCGCATAAGCTATGCGGCTAACAGATATGGCCGCATGAGTTTTCTTCATGCGGCTGGAGGATGTAGCCGCATGAGCTTTCTCCCTACGGCTGATACCCTTATGCGGCTCGGATCTTATAAAGTTTCTCTTTGCCCCTGCAAGTCCAGCATCATAGTATTTTCTTCTGCCGAACTTGGGGACAGCAGAGTTGTCTACGATCTGAAGTGGGGCGCAGGGGAATCTTGCTCGCCGTCTTGAACAACAGAAGGTGTCTCCGCAAGATCTTCAGTAGGAACGAAGGATCAGGGTCTCCACTCCTTACGGGCCTTCTTTGTGCGGGCTTGCTTCTGGACCGGGCCAGTGCTCTTGTCGGAGAGCATTTCTTCGAACGCCTGTTGGTCGAACGGGCGACCATCTTTTGTTGCGTGGAGCCAAGCTTGGCTGCATCCGATTGCGTCACCAACTCCTCAGCCGTAGAGAAGTTAGTCCCCAGCAGAGTCGCCATCGTGTTGCCATAAAATATAAAAGAACAGAACAATTATCGGAGGACCGGACTTTTACTTCACGTTACAAACTCGCTTGTACAAAGAAAGCCTAGGAACGAAAACGTAGGTACAGCAGTCTAAGTATAATTGTTTATTTTAGATTCTGAGGGTGACGATAGAGGCTCGGGAAGGCGACGGCAGCCCAGCCTTACTCCTTGGACAATCGGTATGCAGCCTTGGCTCCTTGTGAAAAGATGGTTGGCGTTGATGAAGAAATGCTCTTCTTACTCCTCTGTTGCTCTTCTGGATTCTCTCTCTCACTGTGTGTATTCTCTCTCTGACTATGGGGGGAAAGTCTCTCTGTATATACGTATTTCTCTCTGATATTGTATATCTCGCAAGGGAATGGCACCCTGCTATTTATAGTAGTGGGCTGTTATCATTAGGGTTACCAATGATTACATCTTGGAGATGGCGGCGGCTTGGGGATTGGTCAATCCAGGCCGTTCATTTCTGATTATGACGAATCCGAGCCATTAGGTGTAGATTACACCAAATCCTATTAGCAATTAATACTGATTGGAATAAATCTTCCTTATAATGATTTCTGATATCTGCAAATAAATTAGATCTATTCTTCTGCCACGTATCCCAGATTATTGGAATTTGATCCAATCTTTAATGGCAGCAAATCTGAGGAACTAATCGGTTTAGGACACGTGTCCTAGGAGCTGCTGAGGGAATCTCGACCGCATGACGAACGAGCCGCATATGAATTTGAGCCGCATATGGTTAAGTCCACGTGTCAGGGTTGCCTGGGCAGTGGCCCTCACCTGAGCCCTTGAACCACAGGGAAGTAATCCTTGTGGGCCGCATAAATACATATCCGCCCGAGCCGCATAGACATGATCCTCTCGAACCGTATGAGAAGTCCTCGCTCGAGCCGCATGAGGCTTTCTTGGCCAGAGTCGTATAGGACAGATTCACTCTGAACCGCATGAGACGTTTTTGCTCGAGCCACATGAGGCTTTCTTGAGCCGCATAGGATTCATCCTGAACCGCATAAGAAGTGAGCCGCATACGAATGCCAACGTGGCAAGGCCACGTGGCACTTTTATGGCTCTCGGAGGATTTATGTCAGAGATCTCTTTTCTCTTCCCTAGAGATTCATCATTATGACAGAGTCATAATTACCTGCTTTTGTGTCAGGGCTGTCAACTTTTCAGAGGGGTCAGCCGTCAAAGCAATTAATGCAGCATGGGTCGGAGGGGAGCACTGTCAGGCCACGTGTCTTCTGAGCCGCATGGAATGCCTCGGGCCGCACAGCTCCTTATGCAGCATGACTCCCTGAGCCGCATGAGTTTTCTGAGCCGCATGGATCTTTCCTGGCCGCATGAGTCATTTTCTTTAGTATTTTCTATGCTTCTACAGTATCGCGACAACTAGCTCATGAAAATAATATACGTCGTTATCACGTCGCTATTTTTATCGCTAGTATCGACTATTAGCGATGTTTCACTTAAACATCGCTAATGTGCACAATTTAGCGACGTTATACGAACGTCGCTAAATTTACGTCGAGCAGAGTTTAGTAGTGGTGATTGTTTGCCATTAAAAAAATCAAAGACAGGTATTACAGAACACTTAAATTGATTGCAAACTCGCTTATACAAAGAAAAACATAGAAAGAAATCCTAGAAAACAATCTAAGTACAATTATTTAGTTTTGATTCTGGGGGTGACAGTAGAGGCTCGGGAAAGTGCTATCAACTCTACCTTACTACTTGGACTATCTGACGTAGTCTATAGCTCTTGAAGAAATTACTTTTTTGAAGGTTG
Source organism: Iris pallida (assembly GCA_029216955.1). Classification (NCBI taxonomy): domain Eukaryota; kingdom Viridiplantae; phylum Streptophyta; class Magnoliopsida; order Asparagales; family Iridaceae; genus Iris; species Iris pallida. The sequence goes on along the minus strand of JANAVB010016314.1, from coordinate 12,072 downwards.
CCAGCCTTTTGCAGGGGTCTAGCACCCTACTATTTATAATAGAATATATGTTGAGCCGCATAGATGGCCTGTGGCCATGTGGCTAATTGGCACGTGAAGTCCCGCTCTTTGGCCGCCATCTGTCGATTTGTTAGGATTTTGTTGCAGCAAATCTTGCTAGTTAAGACTTGGTAAGATTGCCACGTGTCCTGTCGTAGGAATCATTTTTTGAGCCGCATAGATCTCTCAGTTTTCGACTATGTGGGGCCGCATGAGCCTCATGTGGCTTAAGTCGTAAACTTCCTTAGCCCAGACATAGCTTAAGGATTTAAGCCGCATAGATTCTATATTTTGGCCGCATAAAGCTCATGCGGCTTGGATCGCAGTTACTTTTGGCCGCATGAAGTTCGAAGACTTTGGGGCCGCATATGTTTGAGCGCATAAGGTTCATGCGGCTTAGGTGACACTCCTTCTGGCCGCATGAAGCCGTACGAACCCTGCTTTTGGGCGACGTCTCACGTCTTATCTTTCTGTCAAAGTGTCAGAGCTGCCATTTTCGTCAGTTTTTACAGGATTTATCAGCTTTATCAGATGAACTGATCCTCTTGGCTGCATGTCTTTCTTCTGCAGCTAGTTGTCGACGGGCCATATAAAGTACCGAATCTGGCATGCGGCTTTCCTTTATGTGGACCTGTTTGGCCCAAAGAACATATGAGGCAATTTATGATCTGCATGAATCCCATATTTTCCATGCTTCTACAAGACCCTCTTCAAAGTTTTCAAATTACAAATTTGGAACTTTGAATAAGAAGCATGGAGATATGTCAAGCCACAGGGAGTCTCCAAGTCGAAGGAAATTTTTGTGCCGCAGAGAGATCCCGAGCCGCAGGAAAATCCAGAGCCGCAGGGAAACCCAATCAGCCTGCCAGTTGTCACCGCTGCATTTAATTTTCTTGATTCGATTTTGGATTTGGGTCCTCTTTTTGAGATAATGTCGACGGTTACTAGGGATAAAATTCCTAAATATCATCATTATCTTTAATGATCTCGAGAATCGAAGCGGCACCCTTTTTAGAAACTCTATAAATATGGGTTATTTTGAAGAAAAAAATTTCTCTTTACCTTTTTCTCTTTCATCATCGTCTTCTTATCTTCCATGGCTCCAAAAGCTTCCTAGTCGACTGCGGCCAAAGGGAAGGGGCTTGCTTCTCCGTCGAGAGCGGCGGGCTCTCTTTCCATTCATTCCGACATGTACCCCCTATCAAAGGTAAAGACAGTGGGAAACGATGGCTATGTCGTATGTTTTATGTGTGGGCCTGTGCTATATCGCTTTCTGTGCTTTAAGCTTGATCGATGCGTGCCCTATCTCAGTTGGACCACATGCGTTCTGTATGATAGGGCCGTATGGGCTGAGTCGTATAAGCGCTGCATATTCGAACCTGAATCGCATAAGTGACCCAGGACTGATCCACATGAATACCGCATAACTGTGCCAAATAAGTGCCTCTTGATTGAGCCGTATGGATGTTTCATATTTTGAGCCGCCGGAGTATTTCTTGACTGAGCCGCATGAGTATTTTATAACCGAGCCGCATGAACCCCCTAAGTACCTCATGTCTGAGTCGTATGAACACTTCATAACTGAGCCATATGAGCACTTCATGTCTGAGCCGTATGAAGCCCTAAGTGCCTCATGACTGGGCCGCATGAACGCTTCATGAATGAGCAGCATGAGCATTTCATGATCGAGCCGCATGAACCCCCTAAGTGGCTTATGACTGAGCCGTATGAACAGTTCATAATTGAACCATATGAGCACTTCATGACTGAGCCGCATAAGCACTATATGACCGAGCCGCATACGTCTCATGTTCAAGGTCGTTCACGTATCTCTCATAACTAGGCCACATAGGTTCTGTGTAGCTGAAAGATGAACCTCTTCTAACCTCACTTCTTCTTTGTCCTTCGTAATGACCTTATCCTTAGCTCCATCGGAGGAACTCCTGATGGGATATGCCCAATCTGCGTTGGATGTGAGTTTGCCAGATAGTCGAACATGTGTCGACTCAGATTACCCGAAATCAGCCTGAAGACCGGCTGAGGGAGATCAGAAACCAGCCCTTCTTTTTCATACTTTGCATGATGAACTTCGGGCAACTAAATGACATTCATCTGAAGCCCATATTTTTATTCGGGGATGCCTTGACTATTTCAGATCCGAGCATCATAGAGACTTTTGAGAGTTGGGACTTCTACTTTCAGGGGGAAGCAATTCACATACCCTTAATGGAGCGCCACTTTTCCTTATCTGGTTTTATTATAGTACCTTTTTAGAGGAAGTTGTTGAGTTCTATAACTCCGGATCAGCGGGGGATCTTTGTGGGCCATATCCGTTTTAACAACCCTATGAGGTCAGTGGTCGCAGTAAAGGAATCAATGAGCTACTCCGTCATTGGGCTGGCTCCTGGAAGTCTCATCAACGAACTGAAGCCCTATATATTTTTCTCTGAGGCTGACACCTTTATGAATCGGATTGCTCATAAAGGGTCATACCTTACGGGGAGATTATCGTTGTTGAACTGGCAGCATCGTTCCCATCCATGGATAAACCTAATTTCTTGGATCCTGGTGGAGTACGAGGACATCCTATGACGGATTGGCCACTATTACGCCATTAGGGGCTCCTACTATGGCTTGTTCATGAACCCAAAATTATTTATGATATTGCATGAGATGTACAACTGCCAGACGGGGACCTTCTTTACTCCAGGTGGAGAGATGGGGCTTGCTCTTCATGAGATGCATGGTGTGTCCAAATTACCCTAGGACGATGATGCTTATGAGGAGTATACCCCGACAAACAAAGAATTCGAGGAACTAGAGCGGCAGTATCCCAGATTCCTAGCTATATGCCAGGAAGTGCAATGCCACCATAGCACCTGTTGTAACACCTACCTTTCTAAAATGAGGGTAATTTTGAACTTTTGTAAAAGTTTATTATTTAATAATAGAATTTATGATTTATAGGAATTTTTTATTAATTTAATACTATTTAAAATTGGTGAATTATAACTTTGATGTGTTAGCTAGTGAACCCTAGAAATTGAGCCTAGAGACTAACCATGACCATGGGGACCTAACCAAGTGATTATATGACTATTTACAACTTTTTAGGCTAAGAATATTTTAGTCATTTTGTGACTTTTGAATTATTTAGGATTTTGATTAATAGGTCAATTTTAGATTATTTTAATAATATTTAAATATATGTACTGTAATTTTGGTTATTTTTATATTTTAATATTTTAGGAATTTTTATATTTTAATATTGATTTTACGGGATTTGTTTAGTCGGGTTTGAGTTTCGTTTCGTTTTGACTTGTGTTAGTGACCCGGGTAGTTTAGACTGTAGATGGGATCCCAAGATTAGTTAGTTATGGCCCACAAAACCTACTAATTAAGTTAGTGAGTTTAGACTAATCCCACTTGTTAGATTGGTTAAGTTAGAGGCTTAAATTTAACCATTTTGATCCTAAACTTGAACCTAACTTAAAATTAACCAAGAGGACTAGTTGAGGTCTTATTGGGCTTTCCCCCAAGGCCCAAATAGGGTTTAATGGCAGCCACTATAGCTAGGTTAGCCTCCATTCCTTTCATTTCATTCCATCTTGCCTCTTTTCCTTCACAAAGTGTTCTTCCCCAAATTAGAGAGCTTTTCTCTTTTATTTGATCTCCAAATCCTTACATCCCTCCACCAAAACTTCTATCCAACCTTCTCATACTACCAAGGGAGGGTGCTAGCAAAGATTTGGAGCAAAGTGCAAGGAGGAGTGTCCTTTTTGGAAGATCTTCGTGTCGGAGCCGTCCTTGGGAGTATCATTGGGATTCCACTCCCAAAAGATAAAACCAACCCTCTAAATTGATTTCCTATGCATATTAGTTAGTTTTGAATCCATAGAATCCACCTCCATGCATGTACCCCATTTAGATTCAAATTTGAGGCTATTTGGAGCTCTCTTGAGGATTTTAGATATGTGTCTTGTGTCCTACTTGATAGATCCCAAATTAGGACACCCCATGTGTGTATGTATGATAAAAGTTTAAATAGATATTTAAATTCGGTTTTAGAATGGTTATAGAGTGGATTGATCTTAGTTAGGATGGTTAGAATGAGTTTCATTTGGATACCTATGTTGGTATCCAAGTATCTTGGCCAACGTGTTTCTTTTGTCCAAAACAACTCAAATTCGTCATAATATTCATCCACGTTTTTATTAACCAAAGCAACTTAGAAATGTCATAACTTTTAGCTCAGAACTCCGATTAATCTTTCGTTTTTTTAAAAGAACCGTATCGAAGTTAGCTTCCCAAATATATATTTAATAAGCCAAAATCGTTCTAAAACTTTCTATAAAACTATTTGAGTGTCAGCTGTCTAAAAGACGAATGCATTTTGGTATTTTTTGCGATTTCGGGAGCTTCCGGACACGAAAATGCGATCAGTTTAATGTTTCGGAAAGCTAACACAAACGGCTACGACATACTTTAATCCTAGAATTTAGTGAAGGTCCAATTGGTACAGTATTAGTTTTAAGTAGAAGAGTGACAATATGACATAGGCATTTTGTGTAACCTATGAGCCTATGTAGTATGGATATTAAATGAATATAGATTATGTAATCATGATATATTAGATGAATGAAATGAGATATATATGATATGTATCCTCTTTACATTTATGTATGTATATGTTTGAATGCAAGCATGTAAAAATGCAATCAATGTAATGTATGTAAGCAATGCATAAATGCATGAATGAAAGAATGACATACAATGTATGCATGAAAGTATAATGAATGCTAGGTACGAAGGCAAGGTATACATGTAATGATAGATATGAATGCATATTGTAAACATAATGTAATATAATATATAATGATAGCATGTATGATAATATAGAATATATGATGCAAGCATGTATATGTCTACTGCTTTTCCTTTTCCTTACATTTTTTCTTTCCTTCCCCTTCCATTTTAGTTTTTTCCTTTTTTCCCTCTTCTATTTTTACATGTTGTATACAATGTATAGATGTATATAAGTATGTAATATGCATGAATGACATGTATGTAATAAAAATAAGTATATGTATGCAACTTAATGATATGTGAATGGATATAATACCTGAACTGAAGTATGCATGTATATGGGATATGAATGATTGATATATATATATGTGTGTTAAGGTAATGTAATATATGTATTCACATATATTTTGAGTTAAATATATGAGTTTGTATGTATATTATATGTATGCATGTATGCAGAAATGAATGTAATACAATGTAGAGTATGCATATATGAATATAATTATTTTCCATAAATAAATTTACTTTATTTATTGTGTATCTGGGAAAATTACAACTGTAGGAATCCGATCTAGAAGACGATCGCTTTATCCCTTAGACTATGCGAAGAAAAAAAGCTCTCAAAATTTTGACAGTAAGTTAGATAACTATGTATCTGTCCAATGAATGAGAAAAAGAACTCTATTTATAGAGTCAAAAATAACTGAAAGGATAACTGTATTCACAGCCTTTGACTAGTTGAAAATCACGCAGGATTTAACATACGCAAGGTTGTGAGCAGTTACTGGACGTGGCCTGTAACTGTTGGACACATGGCAATCATGCATGAGTCGTGTGCAATTACAGGACACGCAGGCGAGAGATCAGTGGCATGGCTGCCACGTACTCCAATTTGATGAAATCCACGCAGACTTGTTGAAGACGAAATCCACGCAGACTCGGGGTAGAAAGCTTCAAAATCCACGCAAACTTGGGGCAAGAAGCTTCAGGATCCATGCAGACTTAAGGCAAAAAGCTTCACAATCCACGCAGACTTGGGGCAGAAAGCTTCAAAAATCCACGCAGATGTGGGGCATGAAACTTCAGAATCCACGCAAACTTGAGGTAAAATGCTCAAAATACACGCAGACTTGAGGAAGGAACATATAAGTTCAAAATATACGCAGACTTGAGCCAGAAGGCTCAGAATCCACGCAAGCTTGAGGCAGAACTGCCAGCTGTCTTGATTCGACGTGCCTCGACTGACATAAAATCTCTGACAGTGATTACTTTTGTCAGTCGCATTAAATGACAAGAAGCTTTTGGTACACCAGCTTGACGAAGGCTGAGTCTTGCTGAAGAAGATTTCGAAAGTCACGCAATAGTCGGCTGTGATCTATCGAGTTCTGTGCATATGTGGCATACGAGAAGACATTCCTCGACTGTCGTGCTGTCAGTCATGATGATACTCTGACAAATGATGAGCTGTCTCCCAGCGTGACTTGTAAATTTTGTCCTGATCAACTCAGCGTGACTTTTGGACTTGTTCTGATCAACTCAGCGTGACTGTTCATTTTTAAGGCCTACAAAACCCCCTTCAAAGTTTTCGAAAGTTGAAAAGACTTCAAAATTTCGAAATACTTTGAAAAAGATAAACATGCAAATGAACTTATTAAATGTCATAATGACTCTTCATTTTTCGAGACTGATTGCATCCAATTTATGATAGAATATGAACCGCCGGCAAGCTCTGTTATATAAATAGGGAGAAAATTCAGCTTTGATGTTCATCTTACGTCAACATGACTTCTAAGGAATAAGCTGAAGAAGAAGCAAGAAAGTTGGGTTTTTGTGCCCATGGCGACCCTACTTTTGGGGGTAAGGAACCGGAGCCTTTTGTTTTCGAGTTCAAAGATGACCCTACACAACTAGCCAAGAATTTCATGAGCTATTTTGGCCTGGACGGCTCGTCTTCTTCTAATGGGCGCAGCCTCACAGAGCTGCGTGAAATGTTCAATATTCTGTTACACCGTACGGGGGTCAAGAGCGTAGAAGAATTGGGCGCCAAGCTCAGTCACTCTGCAAAATAGAGCGTGTCTTTTATGCTTTTGTTTTCTTTTTCAGAAATGTTGTACTTCTTTTCCTATGTAAGGTCATCAGTGCCTGCTTTTGCCTTGAAAAATATAGTACAACTTTTATGCTGAACAGCGTACATTAATGAAGAATATTAAGTGGCACTCTTTGAATGTTTCAAATATTGTGCTATTTTCCAAAGCACACGTGACACTCATTCCATGGTTTATGAGCGCTTTTTACTCGGATCTGTTCCAAGAATAGGCCTGCACTTTGTCCTTTAAATAGATAGGTGAGTTTCATGCATACTCATCTCTTCATTCTTCTTCTTCTTCTGAGAATGACCTTTTTGCGAGATTCCATTCTCAACAAGAAATTGATGATAGCAATATTCACTTATCTTGATTTTGATGGTGAGTTCAGCATAATAGCCCGCTTTTCACTGTTGAAGATGAACTTTTGTTTCTGTCTGAACAGGGTGTGCTTGACTGGCCAGTGCGTGCCAAATGACATTTCTGTTGATTAATCTCTTTTTTTGCTGTTTTCTGCAGAAGCTTGGCTGAGAAATTTTTCTAGAACTGGCATTGGTGATTTGGATGCTGTGGGGAGCGGTCTTCTGACACCAACATCAGGGAGCTCATGCGCTTTTGACGCACAAATCAGACAACTCAGAACTCTTCGTGGGATAGAAGGGTCTTCTTCCGATGGTAGGAAGAGCCTTTATACACGGAGAGTTGGACGGTGGAGTTAACTCTACCCCGAGAAATCGGGCAGTAGAGTTCCTTTCACGGCAGAACTAGGAATTGTATCCCAAGGTTGGATACATTCCTGTCTCCTCTGAAAGGCCGCTCCTAATCCACCAGTTGTATTGGCAGCAACACGCCTTCGGGCTGCCGAACTCTGTGGTTCTCCTCTGTCTGAGAGAAGACCAGAGTTTAATTCCTGCTGGACAATCAGGAATTGCCACCAACAACGAACCCGCCAGAGAAGATCCAAGGAGGAAAATAGATCTCTATTAGGTTATTATTGTGTGTGTAGAATGAAAATCCAAATTTATAATAGATTTCTATTATGATTTGTAAGAAAGTCTAAGAAAATGTAATAGACTTTTTATGATGATATGAGAGTGGAAATGATAATTCTTCTATGCTCAATGATTTGTATCTATTTGGATGAATTGTGGACATGATAGATAATGAAATCTTCTTTTCTGATTTAGAGTACTTAATACTATCAGAGGTAATATGGACGTGATAATATGTAGAAACTCAAAAGAAAATAGATTGATTTCTATACAGAGGTCAAAAATAGAAAATGACAAATGAGCAAGTAGATTCGGCATTTATCCAGAGGTTATGAAAATATGATAAGTAACGAATCCCTTCTTTTTGATAGAAGAATATGAACGGACGAATCGTCAGATGAATGTAATAAATGAACGAATGAACCGTCGGATGAATAATGGGATGAACCGTCAAGCATTAATGAATGTGTGAACCGTCGGATGAATATGACGCTTCATTATTTGAGGAACTTCTGCCTATAAATATAGCAGAAATCTGACAAGAATGAACACTTCTATTCTTCAACAAAAATGTCGTCTGAAGAAGCATCCAAGAAGGCTGAAATCGCCATGAAGATTCAGAAAGGCACTGAAGAACGCCCTGCTGATCCAGTTCAATCGAAGAAGGCGGAAGCAGGCGAAGGTTCGTCTGCACCCAAGCCACCAAGGGACATTTTGGACTTCCTGCTCAGACCAGGAAGGACTGAAGAAGAAGAAGCCATGAGGATGGCTGCTTGCAAGTTCCTCGTGGGTTCCAACAAGGAGGTTCTCAGTTCTTTTGCTGATCACGTCTTCGAGAAGGACGGCAGTGGCCCACGTCCAAATGTAGAGAAGGATGATAGTGATTCCTTATATCATGTACCATCATTCATGATTAAAATAAAATAGAAATTTTATTTCTAAACATGAACTTGTCTGATGATTACAAGCATTTACATTTATACATAGTACTTTTTAAAGAATTTGCCGTTAATAGGCATCAAAACTTTTCGACCATCCAATTCTGAGAGTTGATAAGCTCCATTTGAGAAAACTCTACTCACGATATAAGGACCTTCCCATTTTGCGTCAAATTTACCCTTGCTCATATGAGTCATAGTCATAGGACGTCTGACTGTTAGAAAAAGTTCTCCTTTTTGATATGCTCGAACTCTGACTTTCTTATTAAAAGCTCTTGAGATTCTAGCTTGATAGAATTCAATATTCTGTTGAGCAGATAATCGCTTTTCATCCAGAGCTTCTAATTCCTGAAGTCGAAGACGATCATTATTTTCGGCAGTGAGTTCATTAGCGATTGCTATCCTTAAAGAAGGAATTTGAATCTCTAATGGAAGAACAGCTTCGCAACCATACACCAGAGAGAAGGGTGTACATTTAGTAGCATTACGAACTGTAGTACGGTAGGCCCACAAGCATTCACTGAGCTTCTCACTCCAATTACGTTTGTTAGTAGAGACAAACTTCTTTAGAAGTTTGATGATGGCTTGTTGAAAGCTTCTGCTAATCCGTTAGCTGCCGGATTATACGTGGTAGAAGCCACATTATTAATCCGGTGATCGTCACAGAATCGAGTAAACTTCTGACTGACGAACTGTGGTCCGTTATCATGAATAATGCGTCGAGGAACACCAAATCTGTAGATGACATGATGCTTAATAAAGCTGATGACATTGGACGTTTTAACTTCAGATAAAGGAATGGCTTCGGACCATTTGGAGAAATAATCGGTTATTGCAAGAATAAACCGATGACCATTGGATGACGGCGGATTGATCGGACCGATAATGTCCATGCCCCAAGCTTCAAAGGGCCATGATGCTGCCGTCGGATGTAGAAATTCCGAGGGTTGATGAATAAAATCTGCATGGATTTGACAAGCTTTACACTTCTTTGCATATTCGATGGCGTCTGATACCATAGTGGGCCAATAAACCCATACGTCGAATACGGTCCTGAAGTTTTGGGCCAGGCTGATGTGCTCCAAATTCCATCATGTGCTTCGCGAATGATCTGCTGAGCCTCATCACCGGCAACACATCGAAGAAGTAGACCGTCATAAGCTCGACGATATAAGGTTTTTGTAGTATGATTGTAATAGAATCTGAGTGATCGTCGTCTGATAGATGCTGCCTCACTCGGATCATCCGAAAGAATATCATACAATACGAAATCTAAGAAAGGAAGTCTCCAATCTTTATCCGTATTCTGAGTCTCAGTTGAATTACTGAAGATGAATTCCATGCTAGAATCAGATGAAGATGATAAAGATTTATGACTAAATCCAAATCCTCTTGTTGTGTTGACGTCATGAGACGTTGATTCTTCAATGTCAATTGGAAGTCCTAGAGTCAGATTGTTTTCGAGATAAAACAATTCTCGATTGCGAACAACAATCATTTGTTGCCGTCTAATCGGAATAGCCAACACCGTCGCAAGATTAGCTAGAGCATCAGCTTCTGTACATGCTCGCCTAACATGTTCAATGAAGAATTCTTCAAACGAAGAAGCCATAGATATAGCTGATCTATGATAAGGAACCAGATCTTGATGGTGAACTTCATAAGTACCCCTTATCTGATTGACAATGAGTTTAGAGTCTCCGTACGCCTCCAAATGTTGAATATTTAGATGTTTAGCGAGTTGAAGACCAATGAGCAATGTATTGTACTCAGCTACATTGTTTGAACATGGTTGATCAAGAGAATAAGCTCGTTGGATAGCAAGACCTTCTGGCGATACAAGAACAATTCCAACTCCAGCGACGATGTCTCCATTAGGACCAATTCTTGAAGCTCTATCAAAGAATAGATGCCAAGTAGGATCTTCTTCAGTAATTTGGTTTGAATCTAGAACTTCATCTGGAATTTCATCATAGAGTTTTGAATCTTCTGGAATTGAATGAGCAGCCAGAAAATCGGCTAAAGCTTGTCCATTGACTGACTTCTGAGGAATATAGTGCATATCATATTGAGCAAGTAGGATTCCCCAATTAGCCAATCGAGAATTCAAAACACTAGGTTTCTTCATCATGACCCGTATAGGATTGATCTTAGAAATGACATGAATAGTCTGGCCAATGATATAATGACGTGTCTTTTGGACAGCAACATCAAGGCTAGACATTCTTTTTCGACCGGTGAATATCGAGGTTCAGCTCCGGTCATAGTTCGACTGAGATAGTAAATGGCTTGTTCATGACCATTTTTATTCTTTGAGCAAGCAATGCACCCAGTGAATGACTCATTGCTTGGGTATACAGAAGGAATGGTATTCCTGAGACGAGAGGTACCAATACTGGCGGGCTCATCAGATATTGTTTTATATCATCGAATGTTTTCTGACATTCATCACTCCAGACGAAAGAAACACCTTTCTTCATGAGTTTATTGAATGGTCTGCAGCGTCCTGAAAGATTAGAGATGAATCTCCTGATATAAGCGATCTTTCCTTGAAATCCTCGTAGCTCTTTTAAGGTGCGTGGAGGACGCATCTCTTGGATGGCTTTGATCTTCTCGGGATCCACGTGTATACCTTTAGAGGTAATGACGAAGCCGAGAAATTTACCACTAGAGACACCTAAGAAGGACTTAGTAGGGTTCATCTTTAATTGATGCTTACGTATTAGATCAAATATAGTCTTCAAATCTTGGATATGATCCTCCTTTTGTCGACTTTTGACTGCAATATCATCAACGTAGCATTCGACTATTTTCTACAAATGTTCACGAAATATAATGCTCATGGCTCGTTGATAAGTTGCTCCTGCATTCTTGAGACCGAATGGCATAACTGTATAACAGTATGTACCAATCGACGTTCTGAAAGAAGTGTGTTTCTCGTCGTCTGGAAACATTTTAATCTGATTATATCCAGAATACCCGTCCATGAATGACATCCGTTCAAATCCACAGGTATTATCGATCATGACATCAGTGATTGGTAGAGGGAATTCGTCTTTAGTACATGCCGCATTGAGATCGTGGAAGTCTATGCAAACTCTGATCTTGCCAGTCTTTTTAAGAACAGGAACTATGTTAGCCACCCAATCGGGATGTTGTTCCTCTCTAATAAACCCGGAGGCCATGAGTTTATTGACTTCAGCTTCAATTGCA